>APFE030678605.1:18975-49226 GCA_000404065.3 Pinus taeda
GAATGGAGCATAGTTTCCAAGTTGGTGACCAAGTCTGGTTGTATATCAGCAAGGACAGGATGCAAGGTGAAGGTAAAAGGATAAAGCCTATTAGGTATGGACCTTTTAAGATACTTGAGAAGATTGGTGAGAATTCTTTTTGCCTTGATCTACCAGCTTACATGCACATCTACTAAGTCGTGAATGCAAATTGCTTAAGATTGTTTGAACCCTCAGTAATTGAGGATCTTGAAGAGTAGATTCAATTTCCTTCTATTGGTGACCTGCTACCTGAACACCTTAATGAATTGCACGAAGACACAGTTCTAGACAGGAAGGTGAGGACAACGCGTAGGGGAGATGTTGAGTACCTCAGAATTGGGCTCAAGGGTTCAAAGCCGAGCAATGCAAAGTGAATAGAGATTGGACAAGTGAGACAATTGTACCCTCACTTAGTCGATGCTTGAAAACCAACTTTTGGTGGTCCAAAAGCTTTTTCAGTGGGAAGGCCATGATCTGAATTGGATCCATGAAAATTATCAAAGTGCCATGACTGTATCAAATTAGGATAGAATTCGAATTTATGAACAAAGAGCTATCAGGAAGACCTCTGGACAGTGGCAATTTGTAGCTAGCAAGGAACAATGAGGACGTCAGTCAAAGTGCGCTGACCGAGGCCCATGGAGACCGTGAAGGAGGCAAAACTGGCAGTTAGGAAGCCTGGATTGGGAAACGGAGGCCATTTCTAATGCGTGATTAGCGCAATCACACATCGTTGGGAAAAACCCCTTGAGAAGGACAAGCCTCGAGCGCTCAGTCGCATGGGAAGCCAGGAAACCGTAGGGAAAGCGCTAAGGCGAAAGGCGGGTCCCGCGCTCCAAAACTGGCGATATATCGGAGGCACATTGGGCGGTAAGTGGATTTGGGCAGAGAACGAGTGATTCCATTCATCGCATGACGCGTGTCTAGCAGATGAGAGAGAAAATTGCCTCTCATCATGGGCTAATGGTCGAGAAAGTCAACTACGTGAAAAGAGTGAACACCGTAGGATCTGCGGGCTCCAGATTTGATGGCGGAGATTACGCCCGATGGGACCCCGGATTTGACAGGGGGATTAAGCCGCAGCATATAAAAGTCTAAATTCCGATTTGACCACTGAGTTGGTGGATGAGTCATTCCACAACATAACCGAAATACTGAACCATTGCGGAAGAGCTGGCGTAGTTCGTGAGAGGAAAAGTGGCCACCTCCCTGTGAGACGTTGGCAATGACACAGAAGTAGGGAACTCCAAGCGAACGGCAGCAGGAAATCCGAAGGGGTGGAAGAGGAAACGAACAGTCAAGGAAAGATTGGCTTTAATCCATGAACAGATAGAGAATAGAACGAGGAAGAGAAGGAAGAACCAGAGAAGGGAACAGTGAAAAAAGATGAAAGAGACAGTGAAGCAAGAGGCAGAAAAACAGAGAGTCGAGCTAACCTAAGGCAACATCGAGTAGACAGAAGGCTTGAGAGTTTCAAGCAATCCCTATGAGGATCTGTCGGGAATTGAGTACCACATTGGGCTCCTCCCATTAAAGACCAGAGAGGTCAAGACTTGGTAAGGAAGAGTCTGTGCACTCTAGTGGCTTGGGGAATCCAAGAACCACCCTACTAAGCATCCTCTGTTTTAGGAGACTCAATTTGAGCTCCTCATTGTAAATTTTTGATTCAAGACACAATAAAAGAAGGCCACCACTGAAAGTTGTACCGGAGACGTAGCCCTGGAGGATAGGGTGAACTCCTTATTAATTTGTTGTGTTCTTGTATTTGCTTACTGTGTATTCTCTTATTGTTTTCCATTTTCCAGTGTCTGTGTATTTTGCAATCTAATCGATCCGTTGCCTAAAATAACATAGACACACACCAGCACATGAGACTGTAATACCTTCATTTATTAATTAATTAACTGAAGTCACTCACGAGTGATTTTCATATCAATGTCTCTAGGCCCCGATGTCAAGATGGTGTAGGCTGCTGCATTAAGTGCTAGAAAGAGTGATGATGTACATGAATGTGTTTTATCTATCATGCAAGGAATATGACCTCACGCAAGAGTGGCTCCACCATATGTTCCGTTGCAGGAACTCTCATTCACAAAAGGACTCCTATCAGCATGACATAATTTCACGTATGATAATAATGAGCATCCTGCCAACATGGAAACAAAGGGATCTCAATCAAAATGTGACAATAAGTACATCTCACATCAAGAAAAAAACAAGATCCCACATCAAACATCAAACAAGGATTTATACAGCACAATGCATCTCAAGAAAAGAGACAAAGAAGTACATGATCACACTGCATATACCTCAGATCAAGGAGTTATTTGAAGAAGAGGATGATAAACTATTGGATCTGGATGTACCATCAATCTCGTGGCATCAAATATCATGGAAATGACTGCTCACACATTGAATGCTGACACCTGCACTCCACTTTCAAAAGTGGCTGAAAAATGGAATGATCAATTGGAAAATCTAATTACACCATCAGATTTGTGGCATCGAATAGTGTAAAATCGTCTGTCAAATTTTTGAATTCTGACAAAGTGAAAATCGGAGTTACAAGAATATTTTAGATGCCCCCTAGATTCCTCAAAGATTCCCTCCTCTGGGTCATCTGAAGATCTGTTGCTTAGATCAGAATTTTTTCTAGGCCATTAGGTTTGTGTCACTGAGAAGTGTAGGATTGACATAAAGTTTGTCCAATTTGGACACTTGAAAAATTTCACCCTCCTGAAAGTTGGGCTCAATCATGGTTTTGCTTGCCTCTCTTCCATGCTCATGGTTCCACCTACAATTCATTAAAAAATTGTCTCGAAAAGCATGTCATGGTTTCGCTCCTGGTTCCATCGCTCATGGCTCTGCAATAAAATATTAATATATCAATTTTTTTGCTGGCTTCTCCACTCTCAAATCCGCTCCTCCTTTCGGTGTTGCATTGAGGGTGCATTTATATGGTGGTAGGGTGATGAACTTTATAAAGCCACCACCTGGTGCGGTGGTTAGGCGGAGGAATGGAGGCGAAAAGGTCGGGGGATCAAATCCCGCCTCTCCCAAAATTGGCGCACGGTTTATTTACTGAACTATTTTGTAACATTTTACATAATCGTTATATATATATGAGCATGGTTTTTTATGGGTTTTGTATTAATTTGGGGCCGCCCACTTGGAGGATAGCCACATGGGCTGAGCAGGTTCGACCCCTGCCGACTCCCTTACATGGTGACGGTTATGATATGCGGGATCTGCTCCATGTGGCTCCATCCCAATCCTTAATGTGAGGTACACCATATTTTTATATGGTTTTCATATGTTAACCATGTTTCAAATTTTAACAATATTCGTTATAATGAGTTATATATAAGGTGACCATATTTTTAAATGGTTTTCATATGTTAACCATGTTTCAAATTTTAACAATATTCTTTATAATGAGTTATATATAGGGTGAGATTTTTAATGAAAATAAGGGTCATTGGGTGTTTTAAATAGGCAACAATTTCGCCCATCGGTGGCTGGATTCCGGTGACCGTTGCCGATGCAATTTGTAGGACCATTAACCCTACCACTTGGCCAAGTCAACCCTGAATTTTGACTAGCCCTATCTCCCTCATATGAGCTTGAATTTGAGTGACGTTCACATTGTTGGAATCAGGGCCACGAGAACTTCGATCTAGTTCTGGTTTGATAACTATATGACCACTTTGAATTTTTACCCTTTCTGAGTCCTCTGGGACTTTTGCATGTTTCTGGAGCCACCTTGATCAAAGGGACTTGCCAAAAATATCAAATCTAAGTAATACAATTTGTAAATCATGACAAATTTATAAGCAAGTTCGAGTGCCTTGCAAGTCAAAAGAAAACTTATCTACTAGTCCCTTATAACTAGTTCATAGAGACTTATGTGTGCCCTCAGGAAATAAGACCCCGAGTGGTGATGGTACTTTATGCCAACCATCGATGATTATAATAGGCTTATGTGGATCACATTTTCAAGCATTAGTTTGAAAAGTTTAAAAGGTTCAAAATTTTCAAATCCATGGTTGAAAACCAAATTGATTACAAATTCAAGTGTTTAAGTTCAGATAGCAGTGAAGAGTTTACTCTGAATGATTTTGATCATTTTTGTGAAGAACATGGCATAAGAAGACAATTTAGAATTGCAAATACTCCACAAAAAAATTAGACCAATGCAACAAATGGCTAGAGCTACTTTGGATGAAATAAATCTGCCAAATACTTTTTGGGTTGAAGTTGTTCATACAACAATACATATTTTAAACAAATCCCATCTTAGGCCAAATAGTGACAAGACTCTCTATAAATTGTGGAATGGAAAACCAGCCTCAATAAAGCACTTGAAATTCTTTGGCTGCAAGTGCTACATCAAGAACAATGACAATTTGGGTAATTTCAATGCAAGAGAAGATGAAGGATGTTTTTAGGATATTCAACTTAGAGTGAAGGATATAGATGTTATAATAATATATTATAAAAATTTGTTAACAATATTGATGTGAGAGTGGATTATGAGTTACCTCTCAAAGAAAACAACCAATATTTATCAGTCCACCTAGTCAAATCGACAATGAATATGAAGTAGTGCAACTTGAAGAAAAAAGAGAAGAAGAAGAGGAAAAGTGATCTCACCCAAATACCCCCTCTGGGTACATTCAAAAACATCATCTTATAAATCTCATTGTTGGTAATAAGGAAACAGGAGTCCAAACTTGAAAAAGATTAATAAATAACTCCATCAATCTCATATTTCTATGTTGTCCATGATTGAGCCAAAATATTTTTCTCAAGAAAGCTAAGATAAGCTTTGGATAAAAGCCATGCATGAAGAGTTAGATCAGATTGAGAAAATCAAACTCAGGAATTAGTTCCAAGACCATTGTTACACAAAAATATCGTCACCATGATTATTTGCAGTTAGTATAGGTCTATCATCACTTATACTAGCCTCATAAGCAAGTCTCAGACCTTAGCTCTTTATGCCAAGCTTTGCAAATGAGAGAAAGACATTGAAAATCAATATTACGCTGGTTCCGCACTTTCTCCTACTTTTACCCGCGGACCCGCACCCTTAGTTCATATTAACTGCATACCTGCACGCTCTGTCTGTAAAGGGGTGGGTGCGTACCCCTATAAAAGTCAAAACGGCGCAACTTTATCCTAAAAAACTCACTTTTGGGTTAGTTCTAGATGTTTCTAGAAGGATTTTGACGTGGATTGTTCGCTCCAAGGTGGTTCATGCATCCCAAAAGAGAAGGAGCTAATCCCTTGATAGGAGGAGCTATCCCTTTGAAGGAGGGCTTTATCCCTTTGAAGGAGGACCTAGTAACTTCCCTCCATTGCACTATAAATTAAGGCATTGGGTCGGTTGCTGGAGAGGTTAGAAGCTGAACATTTTTTAGGGTAAATGCTGATGGAATTGGGACTTCCTAGTTAAACTTGAGAGGAGAGATCACATACCTTTTGGCTTCATTGGGAAGTGAGTAAAACTTGTCAAAGTAGAGGAGACTTCTTGTTGGACCCTGGGAGGAGCTTGTACAACATCAAGGCATAGGTTGTAAAGTTCTTCTTTGATTTGAATTAATACAATCAGATTCATTTTTCTCAACAAATTGTCTTATGTGGCTTGTTTCATAAATTCCTTGATCATTATGATGGATATGCTTTATGACATTGGCTTTTCAGGTGCTATTTAATTTGTTTGCTTGTTTGTGTTTGCAGACTTTCTACAAGGGAGATCATTTGGATCAAAGAAGCGAGGCTTCCACAAACTTGCATTGGACCCAAGGTAGGCCTAAAACACTTGTTTGCTTTTGTTTTTAATTGCATATTTAGAGAAAGATAGTTTTTTATTGGCTTTCTTGTCACTAGATATCTTTAGATACTAGGAAGGTCAAGCTTGTCTGTAAAATCGACTCATTCCGTGTGACAGGTAGGGCCTGAGCATCATTGGCCAAGTGCTGGTGGGCGTATATTAGTGCTGAGGGATCCTCCGGCTCTACTCTGATCATTAGTGGCTCCTTTAGTTCCCTGTCCATAACATTCCAGACCTCTGCTGCTCTCTTTTCTTCATGATTTAGCCAAGAGGCCATGGCCATCAGTTACACATCTCCTACCGTAGCGTTGGGATCCCACAAATTCAGGTTGGGAAGAGCCAAGTTGTGTAGGTAGAACTCTGATAATTTGGCCTTGTCCTATGATGAGCTACTGTCACATAAGGCCATGAATTGATGGTAGTTTTGAAACTGAGTGGTGCCCCTTTAGGCCAAGGTGTTAATCTGGAACTGCAATCACTTATCCTTAAGGTATAAGGCATATGATTTGGCAGGTTTCCTACACTGCATTGCCTCCACTGCCCAGCTGGCCATGCAGGCCAGTTGGGCCTCCTTCTCTTGTACTTGTTTCCTGAGAGACTGTATCTCCTGTGCTGCTTGTAATTCCTTCTCCTGTAGTTGTCTAGTTAGTGCCTCAATTTCAGCCTGCAACCCATCTCTTCTCTACTGTTCATCAGGGGTTTCCTTGTCTGTTGTGGGCTCCTCCTGTTGCCGCTGTTCTCCCAAGGTGGGGGGCCTGTCTTTCTTATAGTGTCCCTGTAACTGTAGCTGCTATTTAAGCAGCTCATTTTCTTACTATAGCTTGGCCCGCTGGCTACTTTCCACATGCCGTACCATAGCCAATTCCTTCTTTGCCTCTTTGAGTTGTTCCTTCAAGGGACCTATATCTACCACACCCTTGGACTTGGCGATCTTCATCCAAGTGTGGGTCCTCACTCGCTCTTCTTCCAGTGCAAATAAAAGTGGCACCGTGAATTTTTAGGGAATTATCTTTCTAGCCTCTAACAGGTTATAGTAGGAGCCCAAGTTGGGCTGGGGGCTTGGTTCCACAATGTTCTCAGTCTTCTCTTCCTCCTGGGATGATTTAGCTGCATTTTCTTCCAATTCCTTGGTCTCCTTTAGTCTAGCCAGTGTTTCGTGTAGAACTGTCTCAGCATCCTGTAGAGAGGTCTTTGTGTCCATCATTTCAATCCTTTCTCTCCAAGTGGACGTTTTAGGGCTCCCCCATTCATAGGTGATGGATGCCTTTGGAGGAGACCTTTCCTTTTGTTTAGCTGTGGTTTCCTCAATCGTAATTGGCTCTTTTGATTGTGGCTAGGGTCTGCCAGCTTTTATCCATGTGCTCCTTCTTGCCTTAAAATACATGGAAGGCTCCCTTTTTCACTTCCCTTTCTGTTTTGGAGATGTTCTTAAGGTAGCCAGCAAAGTTGCTGCCTCCTTGGCCAAAATCTCAAGTGATTTCTCCTTTTGTTGCTCTGTTTCCATACTTCCTGTAGAAAGTCCTGTGTCGACTGTTTTCATGCTTCCTGTGTCGACTGTTTTCATGCTTCCTGTAGAAAATGTTTCAACTATTTCAGTCTGATTGGTTGGATGTGTCTTTCCTTTTAATTTATGTGTGGTGGCCTTGGTTGTGCCTTCCTTTGTTTGGACTTTTACAGTCCTCTCTACTCTACTCTGCAATCGTTTTTCCCTGGGTGTTTGTGCCATTGTTCCTCCCACAATTTTAGGCTCAACAACTTGGCCTTTTCCTCGTTTCTCCTTCTGTTCTTTCTGTGGTGGTCTGTCCTATGTTTCTTTACCACTGGCTTTCTCTCCTGCCTCAGTGTGTTCCTTTTCTTCACTAATGGATGAGGTGAATTCCTTAGCCAGAATTCAAATATCGTCATCTCTCGACATGTTGCGGAAAATCTCCCAGGAGAGGGGGCAGTGTAGGTGTGGAGGGCATCTTCTACTAAAAGCTTGATGAGCCCATGATGGGCTAACTAATTCGGTGTCCCTTCCTTCAATTTGTGCCACATTCAATTATTGATTGTAGAAGAAAATAGGGGATGCTCAACTTCTGTTATGGAGGTAAATCCAACCCATGTCTTAGTTCACTCAGAAACCGGAAATGATGGCTGTATACAATACTGAACCGCCCCTCACAGGTAATGTATTTCATGATTTGGAGACTGACTTCGCTCCAAAGAGGATGTAAGTTGGCTCTTTGGACCCCGTCCTTATCTTCTGCAAACTGTTCCTCAGGTAGGAAGAATTCTTTCTTGGCTTTTGGCCCAATTCCCTCTCCTCTTTGCTCTAGGGTATCCCTAATGGCAGACCAGTAACTCAACTAATGAGTTCAGGGGTAAGCTTTGGGGTCAACCCTTTGAAGTTCACTGTGGCATGTGTCTTTGATTTAGGTTGCAAGGACATTAAGAATTCCTCCATTACCTCATCGTCATGACCCTGAATTTTGTCACAAAAGGTCATCCAGTTGGCACGGGTGAAGAGGTTCACCACCTGAGGATGTTCACGCAATTCACTGTAATCTGAGGGTTCCTTCCTGATAAAACCCCCTAGCATGGTGAGAGTGCTATGTTTTAATGCTCTGAGCAGAAAGGGAATGTTGTTTATGGTTTCCTCCTTTGAACTTCAAGAAAGGATCTCTTAGGTGTTTAATTTTTAATTTGCACCAATTCCCTGGTTCTAATGCTTTTGCTGCCCAAAAATCTACTGCCCATGTATAACAAGAAGAATTAGGTTTCCACAGAAAGGACACAGAGCTCAATTTTCATCCCCAGCATACATACAATTGTGTAAGTTCAAATTCTTCATACACAGGTTAGCCCTCACAGTGCTTTGTATTTTCTACAAGAAGAATTTTTTTAATAGGAACCGTGGAGGAGAATGTTGACGCAGAACCAACTGAGAAATTCCATGCAACGCACAGGAAAATTGCTATTTTTGACTCACAGGCAGACTTGTCTCTAACCCTCCAATTCAAGACAGTTCAATTCACCACTTTTTCCGAAACATACCATGCATGAAAGAGTGTTTTCGAGCCTACCTCTCTCGAAACTCCAAATTCGACGTAGAAAAGTCCAGGCTTCTCTGCTCTGGAAGGCTATGTCGTACTTCATATAGAACTTCTTCCTGTAGAACTCTTGCCGGCTTCTGCAGGATGTCACTGCGCCTCTAAACGAGCTTGGTACACAGGAGAATTTTGAAACAGGCCGAAAATATCGGTGGAGGATGACGGGTTAACAAATTGTGGAAGCGAAGGACGAGTACTTCAGCCAAGGATGTTGCAAGTGCAAATGAATAGTGGGTGGTGCGAGTCTTTAGCCAAACATTTTTGAAATACAGCGTAATTCATGGTGAGGGGGTGACGTGGTTGGACCGATTCGTTATCCAACATCACGGCCATCATTTCTCTGCATGTCCCTGGGCGCCATTACCTCCCCTCTGCCATTAACTGCCGCCACCACTGCCAGTCCTGCCGATTTTCCCTAACTAGACACTCCACACGTGTTGGTTGCATGGCTCGTTGGTGATTTTGAACATAACTGAGCTTGTTCAGATCCCACGAATCCATGTAACTGGCTGAGGGTGGCCAGTTTGACTGGCCCCCAATCCTTGTTCAATCCGAACCATTTTCACAAACATGCAATTTTTGAAATATAGTTTATGCAATTGACGAATGAGTTTAGGCACTTACCTACATGGTCATGGATGTGCTATGCAGACTTCGGGTCTCGGAACCACTGCCTCGCTTGCTGCTACCTCATGCATGGGTGCTAGAACTCATTCTTTCATTTGCTGATGCGGTATGCACAGTTTTGGAACCTGATCCTTCGGTTGTAAATGCTGCATGCACAGGTTCTGTTTGATTTCAGCTGCCGAGGATGTTCTCACGTCTGAGAGGAGCCCTTTGCATGTTCCCTGTGTTGATTTCAACTGTCCCTGCCTCTAGAGTATGTGTTCTAGAGGGATCAACTGCTACAGGATTCCTGTAGGATGTCGTGTAGCTACTTCTCCTCTTGGGATGCAGGCTAAACGAGTAGGGTCATGTTGTGGACGAGGACCGGATGCATTGATGAAGAGTCTAGATGGAGCTTGGATAGGTAGAGTATGCGAGACTTTGTTGCTGGACTTGTCACTTAAAAATTTCTGCTGTCATTCTGAGGAAAACAGGGTTTCTTGTATGACTGTGCAGGGACACATAACCAAGTGGGTGACAAAGGTGTCAAGAGATGGAACAGAGTGCCATATGGTGATGGGTTGATTAGAGGGGTGGCTGCAGGCCTAACAAACTGATCCCAACCATCATATTCCCTTCCAAAATCGAATTTGGCTTGCCCGAAGGTCCTACAGGATGTTTCCTGTAGAAAGCTTAGAACTTCCTGTAGAAGGTGGAATCTCGATCCAAATGTGATCAAATCCTAGGAAAGGTGAGTGGCCATGGAGGGAATGTCTAAAGGGATGTCCTGGAGCCTGGTATGGACCCCTATCCTTGTTTTGAGTGACCCTCCTTACCTGCAATGTATTCCCTGCAACCTACAATTATTTCACAGAGATTATGCCCATTTTTTTTCTTTTTTTCTTCTTTCTCTCTCTCTCTCTCTCTCTCTCTTTTTTGAGAGAGACAGCTGGGGTGCCTCCATGAGGTTTTCACCCTCGGTATCTGCCCTGGGCGCCGCAAAGAGGCTTTCACCCAAGAATCTTTTTATTCCATTTTCTTATTTTTCTAGAGACAGCTGGGGCGCCTCCATGAGGTTTTCACCCTCACTGTCTGCCCTGGCCGCCTCAAAGAGGTTTTGACCCAAGGATCTTTTTATTCCTATTTTTTTTTTTATGATGATCAAGGTGTGGGTGGAATAGAGGCAGGGCCCTGCTCCACTACTAGTACTGATTTGTCCAAAGTTTTAATGAACTCCTGCCTCGAAAGGGGTTTCCTGTAGATTTTCAATCAATGCCCATTGACAAGCATGGGGATGGCTTCATCATCAATGGTTTTGATAAGGATTGAACCATTGTCATTGCATTTCTCCACTGTATATGGTCATAACCATCTTGTCCTCAGCTTCCCTTTGAAATCCTTGTATCTTGAGTCATACAGAAGTTCCCAATCTCCTGGTTGGAATTGCTTTTCATTAAGGTGCCAGTCATGCCATATCTTCCTCTGGAGTTGAACTACTTTTGAGTGAAGGAGGGCCTGCATTCTCTATTCATTTATTCCATTCAACTGCAGTAATCTTTCACATTAAACATGGCTGAGATCTAGGTCCAACTGAGCTGCCACCCTCAACGTGTTGTACTCGAACTCTATGGACAACAAAGCTTTCTTTGCGTAGACCAGCTCATAAGGTGTGAAAACTGTTGTAGTTTTCCAAGTGGTTTTGTAGGCCCAGGTGGCCTCAACTAGGTGATCTACCCAATCCTTTCTGCTGCTGCTCACCACCTTTGTCAGAATCTCTTCCAATGCTCTATTAGTGACTTCCACCTGCCCATTTTCTTGTGGATGATACGGGGTGGAAGTTCTGTGCTTGATCTTGTGATGAGTGAGCAGGTCTTCAATCAAGTTAGAGGTGAACTGGCTTCCTTGATCGGTGACTAACTCTCTTGGGTAGCCAAACTTGTAGAAGATATTTTCCCTTAAAAAATTAGCCACTTTTTCTTCTATCGCTGCCTTGATTGCCTTTGTTTCTGCCCACTTTGTCAGATAGTCGGTGCACACAATGATGTAAGACCTTTGCTTTGAAGGAGGGTTGATAGGACCCACAAAATCCATGCCCCACTTCTCAAATGGCTCGAAGGTCACTTGAGGTTGGAGGGGCATTTCATCCCTTGGAGACGGTTTCCCCATCCTCTGACATTGGTCACATTGGCTGATGTATCTTCTGACATCTTGATGAAGAGTAGGCTAATAGTAGCCTGCCTATAGAATTTTGAAGGCAGTCCTTTTTGTTGTAAAGTGGCCTCCACAAGGCCCATCGTGACAGGTTAGGAGGATGTCAAAGACTTCCTCCTCCCTAACACAATGCCTCAATATCTGATCTGGACCAAGTTTAAACAGGTTGCCCCCGATCCACGTGAATGAGGCACTTTTCCTCACAATTCTGCTCTTCTCCTTTGAGGATAGATGCGGAGGGAAATGTGCTGAGACCAAGTAATTTTCTATGTCAGCAAATCATGGAGAGAGTACTGAGATAGCAAACAGGTGTTCATCTAGCATCTGGTCATCCACTGTCCCTTCTTCACCTGCAGGCGAATCCAATCTAGACAGGAAATCAACAACAACATTTTCCTTACTTGGCTTGTCGACAATAGTAAAATCAAATTGCAGCAACAAAAGTAACCATCTAATGTTACGAGAATTTACATCAGACTTATTCATTAAATATCTAATCGTAGCATGATCAGTGTGTACGAATGTTTGATAACCAGTGATGTAGTGTCTGAACTTGTTCAGGGAATGGACTACAGCCAGGAATTGTTTTTTTGGTTACAGTATAGTTCATCTCTGCCTTGGACAGGTTTTTTCTAACAAAGTATATGGCATATGGTAGTTTCTCCTCAACTTGTCCTAAGGCTTCCCCTATGGCTTTGTTCGAGGCATCAGTGTGGATATGGAAAGGTAGGGCTCAGTTTGGACGTCTCAAGATCGGGGCGGACACCAACTTATCTTTAAACTCATCCAGAGCCCCTTGATAGTCGTCAGTCCATTTAAACTCAACATCTTTCCCTAAGAGGCCAAACAATGCGAAGGCTAACTTACTGAAATCTTTAATGAATCTTCTATAATATCTTGCTAAGCCTAGAAAACTCCGAACATCTCTAACCTTTTGAGGAGGTGGGACCTTTTGGATGATAGCAATTTTGTTAGGATCCACCTGTAATCCTTGCCGAGAAATTGTATGACCTAGCACAGTCCCTTCAGTTATCAGGAATTCACATTTTTCAAGACTGAGGGACAGGTTCATCTCAATACACTTGGTTAAAACTTTTCCCAGGTTAGTCAATACTTCTTGGAAGTTAGATCGATAAGGAGTAAAGTCATCCATATAGATTTCCACTGAGTTGTGAATCTGTTCAGTGAATATGCTCAATACTACTCTTTGGTAAGTGGCAGGAGTGTTGCATAACCCAAAGAGAAGGACCTGGTAGGCAAAGGTACACCATGGGCAAGTGAAGGTGGTTTTATCTTGGTCTTCCGGGCTAATTTGGATCTGATTATACCCGCTGAACCCATCTAGGAAAGAGAAGAACTTCCTTCCTGCCAGTCCATCCAACACTTGATCTATGAAAGGTAGAGGGAAATGGTCCTTCTTGGTGGCTTTGTTAAGTTCTCGGTAATCTACATAGATTCTCCACTTCCCATTTTTCTTGGGCACAAGCACTAGAGGTGAGACCCACTCACTGTCAGAGATGGGGTAGATGAATCCTGCATCCAATAATTTTTGCAATTATTCTTTGACGATGTCTTTAAGGGCTGGATTCATTCTCCTCTAAGGCTGATTGACTGGTTTACAATCCTCCTTAATGTAAATGTGGTGGGTACAGACTGAAGGGTGGACTCCTTTCATCTCCTTATAGCTCCAAGTGAAATCATCCAAATGATTGTTCAATAAGCTACACAGCTCCTTCTCCTAGGAGGGAGATAGGGAGGAGCTGATCTTTAAGGCTCTTTCGAGGCCAAATTCCACACTCTTAACTCTGGGAGAGGTCAGATCCGTCACAAAGAGGTCCATTAAAGCACCGGCTTGGGTATATTCCACCAACTCTTAATAGCAGTGCACTAGGAGGTGGGTTTTGAATCTAATTCTCAATCAATTCATCCTCGGTTTGAGGGCCTCCCCTGGTGGCTTCTACTATGCACAAAGGTGTAGAGTAGACCTCATCCTCATCTCCCTCTTCCAACCAGAGTGGTAATTCATGTTCTAGCAAAGGTTGGGTAGGAGGATAGAGGACTAGTTGTTTGGACATAGGCCCATTCTTAATGGTCATGCTTCCAACTCGACAACTGATGTAAGCATCCGTAGTAGCTAACCGAGGCCTTCCCAAAATGAGGGGGTATCCAGTGAGTTTTTCCTTTGGCTGAAGGACCAAGAAGTCTGTAGGGTACTCCCAAGAGTCAATAGAGACAACGACATCTTCCACAATCCCTTCGGGAGCCACGGTGGAGCGGTTTGCTAACTGCAGTACTGTCGAGGTCTTCCTTAAGGAACTTTGAAGGTTGAGTTTAAGCATAGTGTCCCTAGTCATCACATTAATGTCAACCCCTAGATCGATCAAGGTGTGGGGGATTATGGTGCGATTGATGTGGACATCAACTACAAAACTCCAAGGGTTCAAATATTTTGGACAGATTACTTGCCCCAACATTAGATCAGACAGTTGTCCTATGAAATTGATAGTCGGGGCATCTCTCTTGCACCTGCTTGGGTGCCTGAAACACTTCTCCTTAATTAATTTGTTGCATATAGGTACATCTTTTATGGCCTAGAGAAGTGGTATTTTCACACACAACTACTTAAGTTCTCCCATAATTTCAGTGTCCTTTGGGTTTGGTTGCGTGGTTACTGTTAGTCGCTCAGGAAAGGGTGGAATGGCTTTGCGTTCACTTTCCTGTTTTTCTTCCTCATCCTCCGGGGGAGGAAGTTGGTGGTCTGGAAGGACCTTCCCAGATCGCAGGTTGATCTCCTGGATCTCCACAGCATACGTACGGCATGTTGTCTCCCCAGTGTATACCTGTTGGGCCTGTCTGTTGTTGGGGTTCGGGTTTAGTTGGGTAGGCATCTGGGGTTGTCTTGGAGGAGTAGGAGGTAATGGTTGTGGTTGAGTAGGTGGTGGAGGCAGAATGGCGGGAAGAGAGTTGTATTGGGGCCTCCACCCCTGCTGAGGTACATTCCACTGAGGTTGTGGCTGGACATGTGAGGGAAACGAATGAGCAGTAGGTTGAGTATGGTATGGAGATGGATAAGACCACGGAGGAGGTGCGGACCAGGAAGGATGAGCAGGGGGACCCCAAGAAGGTATATGAGAGGATTGGTTGGGGCTATAATAAGCTTGGGATTTCCCTTGCATCCCCTGCTGGTAAGGCCTCGGCCCATGTGGCCTCCTTTGGTTGAGGAAGTAGAGAGGTTCAGTGGTTGCCTCAGTCCCCTGGCACATGGCTTTAAATCCAGGCAAGGTTGGGCATTGGTTTGTGGGGTGGTCTTCCTCACAAATGAAACATACCTCTACTGAGTGCAATGGACACTTGTTCTTAAGGTGCTTCCTCGTACATCTAGGACAGAAAATGGCCAAAGCCCTCTCAGCTTCCTCTTTCTTTTGTTGGATTTGGAAAGTATTAAGTTGCATGGCAATGGTCTATCTCATCTCACTTTTGAGGTCTTCCATATGATTAGCAAACTCATGCTTGGAGAAGGTGGTACTAGCTAGAAGTGGATTCCCCCTACCTCTTTTTCGGCCTGCTCTAGAATGGTTTCTAAACATAGTCTTTATGTCCTCATAAGGTAGTTGGTAGATGTCTCCTCCAGCTAGCAAATGAAGGGTATCTAGAAGGTCTTCAGGGACTCCTCGGAGGAGAACCAGCTTCAGAGATTCAGGGTCAAGTGTGCACCTGGCCCATTTATAACTAAGTTGGAACCTTTCCTCGTAGTCTTCTAAAGACTCATCATTTCCCATGGTCATCCGAAAGATCTCTCCCTTTGTTTCTTTTGACCTACAGTAGTCCCAATATTTGTTGTTAAAGGCTTACTACATCTGAGCCCAAGTGGTGATACTGTTTCTAGGTAACCCCATGAACCAGCGTAGTGCTGCATCCTTGAGGGTAGAAGGAAAGAGTTTCAACTTTTGCTCGTCCTCGGCATAGTCATAAGTTCGACAAAGAACAACAAACTCAAACAGGAAGGTATCAGGGTCTTCAGTGGTCAATCCATGGAAGTGAGGTAAGGCTGAGGGACTTATGTTCTTCATTTTCATGTCACCATTGGTCTCTCAGATGGGAAAGGCACCTTCTATTCTCTTCTCATCTCCTATACCGTTTCTATGTTCAGCCATGGTCTCAAGAGGGATGTTCTCTTGCTCTTCTTCTATTATAGGATCTTCGTATATCTCTAGAGGTTCACCTATAGGTTCTTCTGGATCACGACCACCAAAGAAGAGAGAAGGGTGACTCAGTGATGTGGTGGGGGTGTTGGGTAAGAATTTTCCGGTATTGTCTCTGTTCCTACAAGGCATGAAATGAAATATTTTTGGTTTCTTTTGTTTTTTTCTTTTTCTGCTTGTACCTGCAAAATTGAAAGAGATTGAATTGCAACTAACTAAAATCTATCTTGGTGAAATGAAAATGCGGAATTGAAATGAAAGTAGGAAAGGACTAATCTATTTTGCTGAAATGAAATTGTAGGAATGAAATGCTAGGCTACGCTTGCAAAATTGAAATTGTGGAATTGAAATGCTAATCTACGCTTGCAGAATTGAAATGCTAATCTAGAAAAGCAGGAAATGTCTAGCCTACTTTTGCGGAAATGAAATTGCATAATGGAAATGAAATAAACTACTTAGCAGAAGGTTGTAGTAGGAAATAGAAGAAAAGCAGCAATCACAAGTACTCTGATGCTTCCTCGGCAACGGTGCCAAAAAGAATGGTGGGCTCCAGTATTGCAACAATAATGCTGCAACTCCTGGGACTCCCTTCTTTACTTTTGTCAACCCAGTAGTTCGTAACAAACTTGGAAGCGATGGTGCTGTATACACAAGTACTAGCTCTTGCCGCAACTGTCACTTGGTCAGCTGGCACAAGTCCGTTAGGAGCTTAAGCCAACTTCTATGAGCTCTGAGAAGAAGATTTGTAACTGATGGATGGAAGCTAACTCAAAGGAAGCTAATCTACTTGCAAAAAGAAACTGAGAAGCTGAAAGGAAATGCAAACCCTAGCAAACCCTAATTTTACCAGCTAGCCCTACTAATGCAAAAAAGAGGATGAAAGCTACCGGAAGAGATGCCATTGACTTCTAGGAAGTTATATGCATGTGTCTAAGATACTTCTATAGTAAAATCTGAAGAAAACATCTTTTTGTATTTTTGAATAAGTTGTCAGAATTATTATGCATGTGCTTTTTACTATTTTTGACTATGCAAAGGTGGATTGACGAGAGGAAATGCTTGCAGGAGGTGGGGAAGGTTTGGAGAGGGCCTAAGGGGTCCCTAGAACCCTTCTAGAGAGTTTCACAGAGTTTGGCTATCAAGAAACCGCTTTCGTGAGCTTCTACAATAAGTCTGCAGGGGTTCTACAAGATGTTCTGGAATTTCTACAGGATGTTCTGTAATTTTCTACAGGATGTTCAGAAAGGGGATTTTGGAGGATTGATGGAGGAAGAAAGGTGAAAGAGTGGGTATGGAGGTGAGACAAAGGTGTGAGGAGGTCCAGGACGTGGTGGATGGAGCTGAGGAGTGGCGAGGATGGTTGGATTTTTTCAAGGAAGGGTAGAGCAATGTTGCACAAAAAGATGGGAATTTAGAGAAAAGCGAGCGAATGTGGCAAACATAAGGCAAGAATCCACGTTGGAGGATGGAGAAGGTAGGATTGATGGAGTACAGGCAGATAAAGGAGTATTACAGGGGCTCTGCAAGTTATTTTTCAAACTAAACAAACAAAGACGTGGAAAATCAAGGACCTAATTACTTTGACCTAATCTGACCTAGATAACAGCAAAGAAAATGAACACAAGTTTATTTGCAACGAAATCATGTGAAATAACTAAGCAACTAAACAATCATGAACCTAAGCATGTAACCACAACTAATATCAACTTCGGCAAATGAGAATCTAACACTAATAATTGCATGGTGAAGCAAAGACAGCGTTTTTGGTGGCAGCAAGGTCACCTTGGTCCAAGCTCATGGTCCCACTGAGGGAGAGGTGAGATCTGAGGTGCTTGGTAGCCTTTTTTTGAAGATCTTCCCTATTATTAACCTATCAAATCAATTTGAACATGAAAATCCCTCTTAATCATCAACTATGATCTAGGTAACCAAGCAAGATTCTAATCTACTTAACAGAAATTGTTTTCCAAAGACATAAAAAGCAAATAACAGTACACAAAGGAAGCCTTGGCACTTGGGTTGGGCCCAACTCCAAGAGCTACAGGCTCCTAAGAAAAACGTAGAACTGATGCCAAATAAATCTTCCTTCCATTACCCAAAAATAACCATGTCACAAGAAAGTTATACAACAACAGCTACAAAATGAGCTGAGAAAATAACATCACTTTAGTGCAAAATACAACAGTTCAAAAAGTAACCTACGAATGCACCTCCTTAACTCAAGGGGCTCGACTGCTCAAACTGCTAGTGATCAGCCACTTTACACAAGACTTCTTGGCTGACCTTGGGAATCCTTTTTGGTGGCCTGCTAAACTCCGAGCTAAGGGTGGAGATTTCAAGGAAGGGCCTTTTAATGCAGGAGACACCCTTCCTACGAATCCTCACCCTTGTTCCTTCATGCTTGGCTGTCATCTGGCTCATAATTTCTTGGCCTTGGTCCAAAATTTGTCCAAAAATTTGCATTAACAATGTGTTAGCCTTCTTGGTCAAGTGGCTATCCTCATTCATTCAACTAACATAAATATACTCAAAAAACATGCATAAGCTATGAAAAATGGTGGATTGACGAAGAACAGTTAGGAAAAATGAGCCCAATAAGTTACCCAATTCCGGGGCTCATGAGTTACCTTGGTAAGGGGGCCCACAATATTCAGTAGCAGGATGGATTAGTGGTAGTTGATGTAGTCAGAGACTGAGTGACAGTTGCAGACCGTAGCGACAGTCAGATGCTGGGGAGCAGAATGTAGAGTTGGTAGTAGTACAGTTGACACAGAGAAAAGTTAGTAGCATTGTAGATCCTTCAGTGATGATGCAGATGCTAGTATCAGTTAGAGACTCGACGACCAGATGCATCATATTGATCATAGTTGATTCAATGTTTTGGATGTTTTTTAGTTGTAGCAGCAACAAATGAGAGTGAGTTGCACTATAGATGCAATGTTGGCAGCAGTATGGCAGTGTCAATAGTAACACATATGAAGTGTATATCATATTTTCACAGTGGTTGGTGGATAGTAGTAGCCAGACATCAGTAGCATGATAGGACATGATGCAGAGATAGTGTGTTGTGGCAAGGTGTGTAGCACTAGAATACATTTCTCGCTAAGAGAGAGTGTTAGTTTTTGTAGCATCATATGTGTTCTAGCAACAAAATTTGGCGCAGAGGCTAGAATACATGAGATCTCCAAAACCCAAAAATCGTTTATGGAAGTTCCACATAGAAATGAATTAATTATATTATTAACCGGTTTTTAAATATTTCCTATGACTAAACTTAGGGAATATGGTTAATTAATCAGTATTAATTAATTCGAGGTAAGAATCATCTAGAAACTTACATAGATTGATCTAGAGATGATCCTAGCCATCAATTATGTTAGAAATTTATATATTACAAAACACATAAAATATTGTAGAAATATAAACATAGAAAATGCATAAAACAAGAGAGACACAGATATACGTGGTTCACCCAATTTTGGCTATGTCCGTGGAGAAAAAACCAGTCCTTCCTTTTATATTATCCAACAAAATGAAGAGATACAACCTATAGCAAATCCACTATAATTCCCTCTTCATTCTCAATCTCCTCTCTCTTCCTTGCCTAGAATACAGATCTACATAGACGCAATACAATTCCCTCATATATAATGAGGGGCTTCCTTCTAGGGAAAAAAACCCTAAATTAAACATAATTTATACTGTCAAATTTTCGCCTAATGAATGGCCCAGATTGACTACGAAATTACAACATTTTACAAGGAAATTTTACATCTATTTTTAGCTTGGGTGGCGATACCCCCGATCCCCACTTGTGGGGGGGGGGGGGGGGGGGGGGGGGCAGCCTCCAAATAAATCGTCAATCAACTCCCATCTGGACCCCCTTGGTGGCACATATTTACGGGTGAAGTTGTCGCCACATTACGAACTGGGGTCCAATGTGGCGATACCTCTAAATAAACAAGATAATCAGACTCCACACCTAATAGATTATGTTTTAATCTTGGTCATTGGTGCTCTAATAGATAAGAGGAGGTCGGTGTGGTGATGGAGAGACACTTGAGCAGTTTGATTTCGAGAGTAGCAGCAGTCAATTGTCAAAGAGAGCTAGAGATCAAAGTAGTCAGTGAGGGGTAGAGATAGTGAGGATGGAATAAGTATTCCATATCCAGTGAGTGCATTTGAAGAGAAGTAGAAGAGCCACAAAGAAGATGGCACAGGGGTAGTGCAACAACTTCTAGAGACAAGTTTGATTTGCTGAGAGGGATTGACATCTTCAATTCCAGAGGCCAGGAAGGAGTCCCAAAGTGCTGGAGAAGCATCTTTCCAGCCAACAGGAGGTAGAAGACCTCATCAGAGACCAACCAAAGGCTTGTCGTCCAGCAGGCTGTGTAGAGGGTCAAAGAGCCAAGTTTCTGAATGCAATTTGTGCCAAGAGTTTACCTGTGGGGTGAGGAAAATTCCCACTAGATTTTTTCCAGTATTTTTCTTTGCAGGATTGCCAAATTTCGGCATCTAGTTGTACTAATATTTCTCACTGCTGCATAATAGTAAAACCTTCAGCTGCTACACCTGTTTTCCCAAGTTGGGTTTTTTCGGGGACTTTTGTCTGAAAATAATTGTGTTAACTTTATGTGTGTGTGCTAGCATTTCTTAATTTTCAGCATAGTATTTTTCTGTAGAAATTTATTTGAGAATATTGCAGTGTATTTATTTCAGTATTTGTTGAAGCAAATAAATTGTTAATTAATTAACAATTAGGAAAAATAGTATCAGTTGTTTCCATAGGGTTCTAGTTTGGAATTTTAATAGTAGCATCAACACTTGGCATATGGATCACTCTTCATGCATGACATCAACCCTAGAGGCCTCATGGCTCACACATGTGGGATTTTATTTGCATTTATGTCAAAGCTAGTTGGGTTGGTTTGTAACCCAAGCGTTTCATTGTAATTTTACTTGTTATTAGGGGCTTTGGGCTAATTATTAGAACTTATCCTCCTCATATAAATAGAAGAGAGAATAATTGTTATTTATCATCATCTCTTGGACTATTTTGTCCCTCCTTAGAGAGATTTTGACCTTCTTGTTTCTTGCTGAAGATGTGATCTATGGAGTTTTCTTTTTCATTGGAGTGACTTTCTTGACTTTGGAGAAGTTGTCTTGGATCAACAAAGGATTGTTCATGCATATCATCTTGTATGTGGACCTTATTTATTAAAAAAATCTTATTTTGTCTCTAATGTATTGAATAAATTAATGTTTTTCTATTGTTCCCTAATTTGTTGAAAACCAATTGCATAGAAACTAGGTCCCATTATTGTATGAATTACTTAAGTAAGATATGTGAATGGAAATCCCCTTGGTGATTCTTGATTATATCTCTCCCAAGTGACCTTGATCCCTCACAAAGGCAATAATTATGGTTTGTGCTAGAGAATCAAACATCCTTACTCCTTTGTAAGTTTTAGCTTATCTTAAGAATCCACAAACTCCATATAACCAAGGACTAGGTATTGGCCTTATCTAGTTGGTGATCAAGTCATATTTTATCCACAAATTAAATTTTTCTATCTCTTTCTCTAATTTGGCCCTCTTAAGGCTAAGAGGACCAATTAGGGCTTAGTATAAATTAGCTAGGAAGGGAAATTTTTGGGCTTGGAAGGTCTCAACCTCAAGGGTTGCAATTGTTTCTTCAAAATCATTCCCTTTGGTGTCCATTCTTTCCATTTTCATCCATAATTTCTCTTTCCCTAGTTATTTTCCCTAGGATAAAACTCTAGTTTTGATAAAGCTTTAACTTGACAGCTTGTTGAAGGTTTCATGTGCCTTTTTTGTGCTAATACGCATTCTTGGAATCCTTTTATTTATACCTTGACCTTGAGATATTCATTTTTTTACATGTTATTACTCAAACCCTAGGTCTAGCATAACCTATGTTTGGCTTGTGTAAGGGAAGTGCATTACCTCTTTTCCATCACTTGAGCCTTGTCCTTAAATTGAGGCCTCCCTACTGTTATCACTCAAAACTTTTCCTTAGAATTTTTGGAAGAAGGGAAGGCTTTGAGGTAACCACAAACCAACTTTTAAGCATAGGATCTAGCCAACCTATTTCTCAGAGAGGGCTCTCTCTATATAATTTGCTATGTTTGCTTACATATTAGGCTAGTTCTAGAGTTTAGGAGGGTTTTTTATTTGTATGAAGATTTGGTGGTGGAATCCTTAGAACAGACAGATAGGTTGATGCTTTTAGGCCATTAGGCAATGGATTCTAAGAATGGGTAGAAAAACTGGAGTTAACTCACTAAAGGGAGTATTCAAGGGGCAAGATAGCAAAGTGAAGTAGAAATCCTTGGATTAAACGGTGGAATGAGTCTTAACGGAGGTGAGAGGGCAATCAAAAAATCCTCTGACCAAGGCTACTATGGGGAAAAAACAGTGAATCATGAGTAAAGGGAAATTAAGAAACCTTTACCATAGACCAAAGGAGAAACTATGGAAGCTAAGGAGTAGTCAAGAATTCCCTAGCTAAGATAGTTTAAGAGAAAACATTAAGAATGTATAACAGTAAGACAGAGTGTAGTTAAGCAAATTTTGAAATATTATTCAAAGTTACAACATTCAAACTTCCGAAACATTTAATATCATGAAATAATTGAAAGAGAAATAAAACTACACAAGAATATTACTCATTTATGCTTTGCTCTACACATGAATCTCTTGAAATGTTTGATCTTTATTCATCAACCTAGCATGTTGGCCCAATCAGTGATACAAAATTTTACAGTCCTTTGAACAAAAATTATATTGAAAGTACAAGAATCCACACCTACATACTTCGATTTATGAAGTATTTATACAAAATGTTTTTACAAAATATCCCAAACTAACTTGGAAATTAATCTAGGAAGTTCAAAATATCTTTTCGTAGGAAGATAGTGACAACTATTGAACTTTCTTCTTGTTGTACCTTTTATTGTGGTTTAGCTAGAAGTTTATGGTTGCTAATGCTCTGAGCTGGCCAAAGGCTGTTGTCTTCTATAATGATACTCTTTGACATCGATGCTCTTTGACCCAGTAACCATTTGACTCTGATGCTCTTTTACCTCATTGACTGTGTGTTTGGTCTTTAACTGTGTTTTGTCATAGTAATTCAGTCAATTTTTCCCATTCTTGTCTGTTCGTAACAAGGTACCCAGCATTCTCCAGTAAGTTTCATTTGCCTCAGTGTATTTTGCAAATGAAGGCTTATTTAAAAATAGATGTTTTACTTCATGCTAGAGGTAAAATAGATTTTCAAAAGAATTGTACATTACCTTTCATGTTTGTACTCTTGAAACCTGTGAAGTAGCCACTTGCTCTCTTGCTACATCCCTGATTTTGTCATTGTAATCTCCTTGTTCCATAAGTTTATCATGAATGACTAAGGGATTAGGTAATCCCTTCTCCTTTAGCTTATCAAACTTAGCCATGAACCTATCAATGGCTACTTGCATTTCCTTGTTCTTTTCCTCTAACTTATGCATAAGGTCCCTCTTGGTGAGGATTTTATTTACCTCTAGAATAGTTGTAGTCATGTATTCAATTTCTAGTTCCTGTAATTGGTACTTGTTCTTTGAATTTAAGAACTAGATGAGCCTAGAAGCCTCTCTAAGCCTGTTGCCTAATTCTATATTTACTTTCTCAATAGCCTCTGTTATTAATGCTATAAGATCAATCTGTTCAAATATGACCTATATGGTTGGCCAAATATCATTGACAAAGTCAATGATATTGGCCCACTGTTTTTCCTTGGCTTCTCCAAGTGGCTCCTTTAATGTCAAGTCTCTTTCCATTAACTTGAGCTTTTCCTTTATCTTGGCAGCCTTATGTTCCTCCTCTTTCTGCATAATCTTGGCAAGCTTATAGTCTGTTTCTAAGCTTGCCAGCTGTTTCTTTAGCTTGTTTATCTTGTTTTTCTGAATAGACATTTATTCCATGGCATGAACAAGCTTGGCTGCTTCATCTGTTGATGTACCTACTGCTGATGTAGATGTTGCAGTGCTGATGGGCGAGGCAGTGACTATAGGAGTTTTTGGAGCCAATGTGGCTGCCAATGTAGATTGTACTGCAATAGTCACTGTAGGGATTACAATTTTTGGTGTGCTCCCTACTTCAACTTGCTTCAATTGGATTAAGGCATCCAATTCCTTCTACATGCTCCTCAACTGATCATTTAGCTTGAGGACTAAATCCATTAAGTTCTCATGTTGAGTTTGAGACTGTAACACCTCCTGTGTTTGTGGTTGATGCAAGGAGGGTACCTTTATTTGCTTCCTCAATGAAGCAATTTCCTTGTTCTTTTGTTTTATTAATTCCTCTGTTGCTTTGATATCTTTGGGATCATGTCCCATCTCTATGATCAAGTCTTCCAAAGACTTGATTCTGTTATCCTTGGCTTGTGATGAAGCCTGTTCAAGCTGATACTAAGCTGAGATGTTGTGTAGGGAACTTTGCAGTTGGTGGATAGCTATGGACTTCCCTATTAGGGTGGAGTAGATCATTTCTCCAGCCTGCTTGTGAAACTATATTTGGTCCACAAGGTGGATATCCCTAGCAACACCTCAATATCAACTTTCTTATAGTAAATGGGTGTCTTTGGTTGCTGCACAGTTAGTTGAATGAAGGACACCTGCATCTTCCCCTGTTTGATGCCAAAGGATAACATCAATCTATTCTGACCTAGAGTAGAAAGTTTGAAAAGATGAGCATATGTCTCAGTTTTCAACCTTTCATTCCTCATTTTTATTTCTTTGAATCTGTCTTACATACTTTTATCCTGGTCTACTAGCCTGCTGAAAGATGAGGCCTCTACACTCACTTGTCTTTGTATCATTTGGGTTCCTGAGGATGATTGACGTTGTTTTTCCTCAAAGGAATAGTGCCTTCACTCCTTTCTGGCTCAGAATCAGTTATTGCAACTGAGCCATCGGTGTCTTCCTATTCTAACACAAGATTAAGTCTATGCCTTTTGCTTTGGCCTCTTTCATATTGAACATTGAAGGCTTGTGTCCCTAAGCATGATCCTTCCTCCCTACCCCTTTTGGGATTTTTTTTTCCTCATTCAAAGGAGTCTACATGATAGGGGGAGTGCTCATTGTCCCTTCCTGAGGTGGTACCTACAGAAATGAATTGTCATCAAGTTGCTTTTCTAGATCTAATAATGTGTTTTCCATAACAACTTCAGTATTGTCCCTATCCTCTAAAGTGTTGTCCACCCATTGCAATTGGTTGGCATACTTTTCTATCTCAGGGATATGGTTATGGAAATAGGGAGCCATATTGTTTTTCTGTCTTCTTTTGCAGATGAAATCCAAGGGATCATATCTCCATATGAAGCTTTGTTTTAATTTTAGTCTCTGAAGGATTAGGTCTACCTCCTTTCCAACCTCTCTACTATTACAATTAAAAGGACCCAATTGGTCTCTAATCTTGAGATGGGCTTTGTTTTTGGCTTTGACAAAGTTTACCTCATCTGAATTTATTATCTGCCTATAGTAATATTGATCTGAAAATCACTTGTGAGTGTCCTCAGTTAATTAATTAATGAATGAAGGTATTACAGACTCATGTGCTAGTGTGCGTTTATGTTATATTAGGCAATGGATTGATCAGATTATAGAATACACAGACACTAGAAGAATGGAAAACAGTAGGAGAAACACAGTAAGCAAATACAATAACACAACAAATTAATAAGGAGTTCACGCTATCCTCCAGGGCTACATCTCTGGTACAGCTTTCAATGGTGGCCTTCTTTTATTGTGTCTTTAAAGCAGAGATTTACAAGGAGGAGCTCAATTTGAGTCTCCTGAAACAGGTAATGTTTGGTAGGATGGTTCTCGGATACCCCAAGCCACTAGAGTCATAGACTCTTTTCCTTACCAGATCTTTACCTCTCTAGTCTTTAATGGGAGAAGCCCAATGTGGTTCTCAATTCCCGACAGATCCTCTCAAGGATTGCTTGAACCTCTCAAGCTTTCTATCTGCTCGATGCTGCCTTAGGTCAGCTCAGCTCTCTGTTTTCTGCTTTTTGCTTCACTGTTTCTTCTTTGCTCTCACTCTCTTTTTCTTCGTTCTCTTCTTCTCTCTTCTTCATCATCTTTTGTTTTCTGTCTGTTCATGGCTTAAAGCCAATCCATCCTTGACTATTTCATTCCTCTTCCACCCCTTCGATTTGCCTGCTGCTATTCGTTTGGAGTTCCCTACCTCTGCGTCATCGCCATCATCCACAGGGAAGTGGCCACTTGTCCTCTCATGAACTACACCAGCTCTTCCTCGATGGTTCGATAATCCAGTTTCACTGTGGAATGACTCATCTGCCAACTCAATGGTCAAATCGAAATTCAAACTTCTTTATGCCATGACTTAATTCCCCTATCAAATTTGGTTTCTCCATCAGGTGCAATCTCCCATCAGATCTAGAGCCCCTAGATCCTACGTTATTTTCTCATTTCGCGCGGTTGACTTTCTCAACCGTTAGCGCGTGATGAGAGGTAGTTTTCTCTCTCATCTGCCGGAAATGCATCGTGCGATGAATGGAATCGCTCAGTTTCAGCCAAATCTGCTTAACACCCAAGAGTGCCCCTGATATACCACCAGTTTTGAAGCATGGGTCCCGCCTTTCACCTTAGCGCTCTCCCCACGATTTCCCAGCTTGCCATGCGACCAAGCGCCCGGGGCCTTTCCTTCACTAATCACGCATCAGAAATGGCCTCCACTTCCCAATCTGGGCTTCCCAAGTGCCAGTTTTGTCTCCTCCACAGACTCCATGGGCCTCGGTCAGCGCGCTTTGACCGAGGTCCTCATTGTTCCTTGCTAGCTGCAATATGCCACTATCCAGAGGTCTTCCTGATTGCTCTATGTTCATAAATTCAAAGTTTGTCCTATTTTGATACAGTCATGGTACTTGATAATTCTTGATGGATCCCAATCAAATCACGGCCTTCCCACTGAAAAAGCTTTTGGACCACCAAAAGTTGGTTTTCAAGCATCGACTAAGTGAGGGTACAATTGTCTCACTTGTCCAATCCCTATCCACTTTGCACTACTTGGCTTTGAACCCTTGAGCCCTACTCTGAGGTACTCAACATCTCCTCTATGCATCGTCCTCACCTTCCAGTCTAGAATTGTGTATTCCTACAATTCATTAAGATATTCAGGTAGCAGGTCATCAATAGAAGGCAATTGACTCCGCTCTTTGGGATCCTCAATTAGAGAGGGTTCAAACAATCTCAAGCAATCTGCATTTACGACTGAGTATATGTTCATGTAAGCTGGTAGATCAAGGAAAAAAGAATTCTCACCAATCCTCTCAAGTATCTTGAAGGGTCCATGCCTGATAGGATTTAGCTTTTTACCTTCACCTTGCATCCTGTCCTTGCTGATATACAGCTAGACTTGGTCACCAACTTGGAAACTATGCTCCATCTGATGCTTGTCATGCCTTGCCTTGTATTTGGCTTGGCTCTTTTCAAGCTATTCCGGTACTTCCTGGTGGATCTCTTGGATCTATTCAATGAACCTAGTTTCCCTATCCACATCACTATGTCCATCAACTATGGTATCTTTACCAAAGACAAAATCCAAAGGAGACCTTGGTGTGAAACCAAAACAGGTCTCAAAAGGAGATCTTTGTGTAGAAGAATGTTTTGCTATGTTTTAAGCATGTTGCACATAACACAAATGTTCATCCCAAAGCTTAGGATGTTTGCTACAATATCCTCCGAGAAATTGGATCACTGTCCTATTGACTACTTCTATCTGGCCATTATTTTGTGGATGAAAAGCTGTGCTTTTCTTCAGTTTGGTGTCCATCAGTTCCCACAGACTTGACCAAAACTTCCCAAAAATTGGGTGTCTCGATCAGATACAATGGAAGTGGGTAATGCAAAATGAACCCATATATGTTCAAAAAATAGTTTTGCAGTTTGTTCAGCGGTAATATATTTATTACAAGGTATCAAAATACACATTTTGTTGAACCTATCCACAACAACATATAGATAATCATGACCTTTCCTAGATTTAGGTAGTCCTCCAACAAAATCCATGGAAACACTTTCCCAAGGGTGAGAAGGAACTGGTAATGGAGTGTACAAGTTTAGTTTTCTATTGTTGGGTTTGATTTTAGCACACATAGTACACCCTCTTAAATATCTAGAAATTGTCTCATTCATTTTTGGCCAATAACAAAATCTTTGTAGATGTGCAACTGTTTTACTTACTCCAAACTGATCTAATATCAGAGAAGTGTGTGCCTCTCTAATTATCTTTACTCTCTCAATTTGTGGAATGCATAACTTCCCACAATGGTATAAGAGTCGGTCCTTTATGTGATAATCCAATTCTTCTACTCGTTTGCCTTGACTTAAAGTTGCATATACGTCTTTAAAGTCTATATCTTGAGCATATTGTTCAATGTAGATTTCATGTAGCACTGAATTATGATTAAGTATAGTAGATTCATTTGTAATAGGTCTAGATAACATGTCTGCAACTTTATTGTGTATGCCCTTTTTAGATCTGATGACTAAATGAAACTTTTGTAGAAAACCCATCCATCTATAGTGCCTTGATTGTTGCAACTTAGTTTGGGAGTGTAGATATTGAAGTGGTTGATGATCAGTATGTATTACTGTCTCTTTTCCCATTAAGTAATGTTTCCACTTTTTCACACTCTGAACTAATGCATACAATTCTTCATCATATGTAGGATACTTAACTATTGTAGGATAAAAAGTCTTAGAATGATAACCTATGGGTTTACTGTGCTGTGTCAACACTACTCCCATAGCATAGTCATTGGCATCTATTTGGATCTCAAATGGTATTTGAAGATTAGGCAGTGCTAGTACAAGTGTTGTACTAATATTTTCTTTCAAGGTGTTGAAGGATTTCTGTTGTTTTCCTCCCCACTGAAACACCTTGTTCAATCCTATTAAATCATATAAAGGAGCTACAATTAATGAAAAGTTAGAAATGAACTTCCTCCAATTCTGTGTTGCTCCTAAGAAGCTTCTAACTTCTGTAGCAGATTTGGGTTTATGCTAGTTTACAATGACTGCCAACTTAGAGGGATCTATCTTCAATTCACCACCCTCTACTATATGACCCAAATAATTTAGAGATGTTTTTCCAAATTCACATTTTGAGAGTTTAACATGAATTTTTCTCTTTTCAAAACATCTAGTGTCTGCTTAACATGCTTTAAGTGTTCTTCCCAAGCTTTTCTAAAAATCAGAATGTCATCCATATACACAATAACAAAATCATCAAGAAAAGGTCTGAGTACATAATTCATTAATCTCATGAAAGTAGCAGGAGCATTAGTTAAGCTGAAAGGCATAACCAGCCACTCATACAGTCCCTAATTTGTTTTGAAAGCAGTCTTCCATGCATCTTGTTCTGCAACTCTGACCTGATGGTATCCACTGTGCAAGTCTAGCTTGGAGAAATAAACAACTTCTTTCAATTGATCTAAAACATCATCTATGCGAGGAAGGGGATAATGATTTTTGATTGTTATCTTATTCAGTGCTCGGTAATCAATGCACATTCTCCACAAGCCATCTTTCTTTCTCACCAAAATGATTGGTGACCCACATGGTGATGTGCTAGGTCTGATGAACCCTTTCTCGAGCAACTCCTACACCTTCTTCTTGATTTCAACATTCTCTAAAGCGGACAACCTGTACATTCCAATATTAGGCAATGGAGCATCTTGCTACAAAATAATATCATGTACTATTTCCTTTTTGGGTGGCAGACTTTTAGGTTCTTAAAAAAATATATCATACTCTGAAACAACCTTTTCTAAATCATCTTGCTATTTAGCATTACAACCCTCAAATACATTGGTTTTATCAGGTTTCTTTTCCTTACAACCATCAATAAGAATTGTTCGCATGAATTTATCATTCTTTTCATCTGCGCTGAGTTTTTTAGAGTATAATTATTCTTGAGCTTATGAGCTCTTACAAAGTATTTGATTCCATCTTTAACAAGTATATACTTTTTATCAGCTCTATAGAAAATAACTTTCCTATCATACAAGTAAGGACTTCCTAAAACAATTTCGCATATATCCAAAGGAATTATGTCTAACTCAACCTCATCTGCAAATGTTGACCCAAAAGAAAACTTGAGTTTTCACTGTCTAGTCACTTGTAGTTGTGCTTTATCATTTAACCATCCTAATGGGTATGGTTTCTTGTGAGGTGTAGTTGCTAATCCCAACTTCTT
>APFE030678605.1:49576-70736 GCA_000404065.3 Pinus taeda
TCGATTCTGACCCCAAATATTTTTGAATAGTTGTAGCAGTCTTTTTCTTCTTGCCCTTGAACTTCTTAGGTCTCAGCTCTAGATGCAGAATCCAACATTGCTCATCATCATGCCCATCCTTTTTACAGTGAGTGCATGAAGCCTTGCTTTTCTGTGCAATGTTAGCCTTCCTTGCTTTCCACTTATGCTTTCTTTTCTCCTTATTCTTTCTTGTAGTTGTTTGGGATGATCCCCCAACTTTTGGACTTCCATTCTTTCCTCTAGCTTCTAGATGAGTAGCTTGTACAGATACCTCATCTATACTAGTGGGATTAAACATGACGATAGTATGCCTCATGTAGTTTTGTAGACCACCAATGTACTTCAACAGAGTCTCAGATGAGTCTAATGAGATTCCTAGAATTAGTGCTCTCTTTCTAAATTCTTTAGTGTACCCTTGCACACTTTTCCATTTCAACTGTCGAAGAGTTTTCCAACTCATCATGGCTTGCTGCATGTAGGCCAATGGATAGAACTACTTTTTTATTGCAGAAACAAATTCACTCCAGACAGAGATGGTCTTACCATTTCTTTTCATGTCAACTTAGGTTCTGCCTTCCCACCAAACCAAGGCAGTGCCTCCAAGGTGTAGGCTTGCCAACTGAATCTTGCTCTTGTATGAGTCGATATTCTGCACTCTACAATAAACATCAATTTGTCTAATCCATTTGTCTGGCTTTTCTCCATTCAACTCTCCATCATATATAGGTAGATCAAATTTAACATCTAGTTTGATCAAAGATGCTTTCTTTTTAGAGCTATTAGGAGGTGTGAGAAAGCTTTCATCTTTCCCTTTGCCTTTTGAGTGGTCATGGGAATGTGACTCATCTTCTCTTTTGTCTTCCTTAGAGACTGATGAATCTTCATCCTTATGTTTTCTAAAGTCCCTATACATCTCTTCTACCATGGGCTTTATGGCTAGGAAACTATCTATGAATTGAGGGTCTGGCCCCATAGGACCTTCCTCTGACATTATCTTCTGAGGATAGACTCTCCCAATCTTAGGATTAGTTTTGACCAACTCTCCTTCTCCTAATTTGTGCTTTGATCTAGTTAGCATTCAACAGCTAAACCAACACAAGCTTGTCTAGCCTTAATATCCTAAAGCTCCGATACCACTTGATCTAAAAATCACTCGTGAGTGTCCTTAGTTAATTAATTAATAAATTAATGTATTATAGACTCATGTGCTGGTGTGTGTCTATGTTATCTTAGGCAATAGATCGATTAGATTGCAAAATACACAAACAATGAAAGAATGGAAAATAGTATGAGAAACACAGTAAGAAAATACAAGAACACAACAAATTAATAAGGAGTTCACACTATCCTCCAGGGCTACGTCTCCGGTCCAGCTTTCAGTGGTGGCCTTTTTTTATTGTGTCTTTAAAGTAGATATTACAATGAGGAGCTCAATTTGAGTCTCCTAAAACATATAATGTTTGGTAGGGTGGTTCTTAGATCCCCCAAGCCACTAGAGTCACAAACATTTTTCCTCCTAGATCTTGACCTCTCTGGTATTTAATGGGAGAAGCCCAAGGTGGTGCTCAATTCTTGAAAGATCCTCTCAGGGATTTCTTGAACCTCTCAAGATTTCTATCTGCTCGATGTTGCCTTAGGTAAGCTCAGCTCTCTGTTTTCTACTTTTTTCTTGACTATCTCTTCTTTTCTCTCACTCTCACTCTCTCTGTCTTTGTTCTCTTCTTCTCTCTTCTTCATCGTCTTCTGTTCTCTTTCTATTTATGGCTTAAAGCCAATCCCTCCTTGACTGTTCGATTCCTTTTCTGCACCTTCAATTCTCTTGCTGCTGTTTGTTTGGAGTTCCCTACCTCTGCATCATTGCTATCATCCACAGGGAAGTGGCCACTTGTCCTCTCATGAATTGCGCCAACTCTTCCTTGATGGTTTGGTAATCTAGTTGCACTATGGAATGACTCATCCACCAACTCAGCAATCAAATCAGACTTCAAACTTCTTTATGTCGCAGCTTAATTCCCCTGTCAAATCCGATTTCTCCATCGGCCACAATATCCGCTATGAGATTTGGAGCCCCCAGATCCTATGTTATTCGCTCATTTCGCGCAGTTGACTTGCTCGATTGTTAGAGCGTGATGAGAGGCAGTTTTCTCTCTCATCCATCAAACATGCATCATGCGATGAATGGAATCACTTGGTTTCAGCCAAATCTGCTTACTGCCCAAGGGTGCCCCCAACATACCATCGTTTTTGGAGTGCGGGTCTCGCCTTTTGTCTTAGCATTTTCCCCATGTTTTCCCAGCTTCCCATGTGACCAAGCACTCAGGGCCTTTCCTTCTAGAGGGGTTTTACCTAGCGCACATCAAAAATGGCCTCTGTTTCCCAATGCAGGCTTCCCAAGTGCCAGTTTTTCCTCTTGCACAGACTCCATGGACCTCGGTTAGCACACTTTGACCGAGGTCCTCGTTGTTCCTTGTTGGCTGCAATCTGCCACTGTCCAGAGATCTTCCTGATCGCTCTGTGTTCATAAATTTGAAGTCTATCTTGTTTTGATACAGTCATGGTACTTGATAATTCTTCATGGAACCCATTTGGATCAACTCTAGGGCAAACAACCTCATTGGGAGGTATTTAGGTAGTTTGTATGGGGCAAGATGGCACCCATAAATCCTAATTTCAGTGTGGTTTTGGTATAAGTACCAATCTCCCACCTGATGATTAACGTTTAGATGAAGGACTCTCCTGATCTCAAGATTGATTCTCGTGGAGGGGTTCCAGTGAGCATGGTCATCACAGGATGGACAAACGAATCTATGAATTCATTGTATGAATAGGTGGGGCGGAATATTGATGAATCAATGGGGTCCAGAAGATGACTGATCTTGGTTGGCCCTTGGTGTCCAACTTTTGCAAGGTAAGTGGGAATTTATTGGTTTGGAAGTAAAGCAACATGTGGTATAGTACTGAGGAGTACTTAAAAACACTTTCATTTCCCATTCTTGTGAACTACTCATGCATTTTATCAGCTATGAATGTGGCAAAGTCATAAATGGTTGTAGGAGGCTATCCTAGGGTATAGATGGACATGAAAGCCAGGATGATTTCATCAATTTTCTCACTTGTGGAGTAACCTAAAACACAAGATATCATGGATACAATATTTCTGCCCCAAGGAGAAAATATAGTTGCTACATATGGAGGGGGGCCAATATTTCAGAACAAAGTTTGGGATATAAGTCCAACAAGTCTCCAATTGAGAGGGGAGTCAAGTTTTGGCTAGGATGGAGCTGTAGCATCTCATTTATAGATTCAACAACGATAGTAAAAAGTATGGTTTGGTTAGGGGACATGACTGCTCTTTGACTAGGGACATAGTTGGCATGGCACATATGTACAATTTCAAGGAAAATGTGGACTTGGGGGAATTGGTACTTGGGAAAATTTGACTCCGAAAGGCTAAGCTCATCAACATGGTTCAAGAACCTGTCTCTACTTTGGCAATGTACCTTGAGCAAGAGCTCTATGACAAAGGTATCTTTTATCTGGAAATCTCTATCAGCTAAGGGAAGGTGGTGCAGGTCCAAATGGGGCGTGGTGATGGGTCTCACATCCAACACAGTAGGGTCAACCATAATTTGGTTCTTGTGGATTCGATTTAGGCCTACTCAAGGTTGAGTTGGGGTTTTTAGAGGTAGTTTTGCAGTTTCAAGGTTTGAGTATCTAGCAAGGTGCAATATGGAGTCTAGGAGTAGTTTTAATTAAGTTTTAAGTCTTCAACAAAATAGTCTATGATTGGTCTAATCTTGAAATTGACAGGACACTTGGTGAATTCGGCTTTAAGTACCTGAAACCATGGCAAATGGACTCTGAGCAGGATAACTAGTAGCTGCAATTGGTTGAAGGGTGCTCAGTGGCATTCTCTAGAGTGAAATTTGCATCTGGGTTGACAACTTCGATGTTTTGCAGGTGTCGTGCATGCGTACAAAAGCCCGCAGGCAGAAATTCGGTGAAAAATACTTTTTTGGGGTTTTTTGGCTTTTATACGAGAAAATTGTTATTTGGAAGGTATGGATTAATAATGACCAATTTGTCGCTTAGCTGGGAGACGGTAAGCAGTTAATTTCACAACGCTTATGGACGTCAGGTGGTTTTTGGGAGGGGCTGCTCGATTCCACTCAGTGATTAACATGTTGCTAGGGCAGTCTTCATGGAAAATAAATTTTTCCGGCGTGTATCGTTTGGTGGATGATCCCGCCTGAAATGGTTTCTGGGGCATTAGATCCAGGCCTTCAAATCGGGTCGGGCTGCGATTGCATGTGGAGGTTAATGAGGGTCCTGGAGGGCACTTAAGTGTGATGATATCGGGATTAATAATGTGTTTAAGGTGGGATTAATGACTACGAGCGGTGTTGGCAGCAGATCCCCCACGTAACAGTTTTGGGGCTTAAAGCCCACAATTTTGGGTATTGGTATTGTAAAGGCTCTCGAAGTGCACGGAGCATGATTTGTAATGAGTCAAGTCAAAGGGTAGTCCGCCCTAAAATATTGTAATCTAATATAGAATGTGTCAGCCTACCCATGGTCCGCGGACCATGGGAATGTATAAATAGAGTGAGGCTCTAGGTGTAGAAGGTAGTTTTTGGATGTTTGTAGATCTTATCTAAAGTGATATGGTTTTCTGAATGTGGTATTTGATTTAAGTTTGTAAGTCCAAGTTTTGGGTTGTAGTAGGAGATAGAGGCTCTATAGTTATGTGTGCGGAGGCCTAGTAGAGTCCACAGCTATGTGTGCAGACCCCTGCAATTGTGTGTGGGGTAGGAAGTTGATTGTAACTGGAAAAGGCATTAATAAAGATAAGTTAATTTTGGAATATTGTGTATATTTTTCTATATTCTGATTTATGCATCTATTTATGGCTTACGATTGCACGCATGTCTGTTTATGTTAAATGGTAACCGAAAGTATTGGGCCTACTTAATTTAAATCAAGATCTATAATAATACTAAGCACAGAAAGGGGTAAAGAACATTCACACTTGTCATCCAAGCCAAGCGAAGGTAGTTGCTCTGACCAGACGACTACTTGGAAGTACCGTAGTGCATAAGATCTGTTTGCAAACTTTCCAAACCTCATCAAGACATCCCTAGGGTGCAGAAACTTGGTTCCAGCACCCTCTCATACTACCTCAAGTGAGACCTCAGTCCACGTTCCGCGGACTGTTGCGAAAAGGGCTAATAATTTTGGGATTTGTTGGGTTAAACACTTCTGAACCTGAGTCAGGCCCTAATAAGCCAAAAAATGGTTTCGTTGTCGGGACCAGAATCTGCCTAAGGGATGTCTGATGTCAGAACATTGGAATGCTACAAAGAAGGAAATTGAAGATTGGTTGGATCAGAAGCTTCACGAGTTCGTAATACAGAAAAACAAAACCCATAAGAGGTGGTTGGATCACTTCATATATACAGAAATCCATGAGATATTCTTCACAACCTTCTCATTAGAGTTGTATGATTGGATCACGAGGCTAGCAGACAGCCAAGGAAGGTGCAAGATCGATTAACCAATAGTGTCGACTCTAGAGTTGGTGCATAGGTTAGAGGCATCCAAAGAGAAGATCGCACGGGCCGTAGACCATTGGCTGGATCAGATAATAGGAGGGTTTATCACTGATTTGCGATAGACACGATTATCAGCCACAACAAAGTAGAGAGACATTTTCTCAAGGGACTACGAGGTAAGTACATCAAATCTTTGAATACTTGGATTAAGATGTTGTTATGTGAAAAACTGATGATGCGAATACATTAATGAGTGGAACAACATTGAGTGAAAAGGTCTACAAAGGTATCGAAGGGTTAGGAAATAGTATTTTAATTTCACCTCCACGAGCAGGCAAGGAAGAGCGTGCTTGGGTTTCTCCAAGGAGTGCGGTTATTTTGATAAGGCAACGCATTCCACAGTTATCATCCCCACTAATGCCACCACTCGCATCACCTCCTTCACCTCCATCTTCATCCACACCACCTCCACTGAACAAGCAGTTTAGCATGGTGAGCGCAATCAAGCTTCCTGTATTTAGAGGAGTAGGGAATGAAGATCTAAATCAGTTTTGGTTTGTAGTAAGAGAAGTGTGGGAAGCACACATGGTTACGGATGATAAAATTAAGAAGGCCACATTGGTAACTACGCTACACGATTGCGCATTGACATGGTATATCAAGCACTTAAATGATCACCTGAACACCGAAATAACAAAAATCCATAGTGCGTTGAATAGAGAATTTAGTTGGTTGAAATCATAGACACAATTGATCATCGGATTCAAGGTGATTGCGATGCTTCTAGGAGAAACCCCCTAGGATCTGGATCAAAGGATGAAAAGCATGATCCATGAGGCTAATATGACACTAATAGATGCGCTGCATCATGTGTGGTTTGTGGTGTCTTTGACACCACACCTAAGGACAACACTGTCACAACAGAAGCTCTTGACCTAGGAAGAGGCATTGGAAATGGCAATGAGGTTACATGAAACACCAATACAGGATCTAGGGTTGGGAGTCCAACAAATCCACGCACAACTACAAAACCTATGCTTGGAGATGCAGAGTTTGAAGCAGGATAGGGTGCCCCATCCAGAAGCATGTGAAGAAGTGTGGTGCATAAAATGTAAAGGCCATGGCCACAACAAGGATCACTGTCCAGTATTCACGAACTATTTGGCAGGAGGGGGACCAATTCCATTGAGACGAGAGGTGCAGGTGGGCCCAAGTGTGGCACCTATGCTCTAGTGTGCAATCTGTCAAGTGGGAGGAAAGCACATGACAGACAACTATCACTTGTTGCAGTAGTACACAAAGACTCCGTAGCAACCATATTGTAATTTATGTAGATTAGTGGGCCACGATAAGCAGACATGTCGAAGCTATGAGTTAGTGATGGATAGGACCCCAGCTTATCGAATGTAGATAGAAATGTGAGGCTTTGATCCAGCTGCAGCAATGGCGCGGGGTGGATGTCAAGGGCAAGGTTGAGGTTGAGGAGGAATGGTGCCCGGAAGGGGCTGCGAACAACTAATCTGTTACAATTGCAGAGGACTGGGACACTACGCTCACGATTGTACCAACCCAAAAAAGAATATCTTGTCTATAATGTGAGCAGTTTGACCATGAAATGGTATATTGTCCGACGATGATCGCACAAATGTGCGAAAAAGGGGTACTACAATCTACTCCAACTCAAAATATCCAAATGATGAGGTTCGAACCGTGCGAAGAAGACCCCAATGTGAACATGATGCTCAGAAGTGGCGTGACCATAGGGGAAGATATGGGGAAGCAGCCTAAAGAAGATACCTGGGTTAGCAAGGCTACTACAAAGGAACGTGAGTTTGACTTGGAACACGCAAAAGAAACATTTATGGAAGCTAAGAAGGGCTTCGCAGAGGCCTCTACTTCATGTAGTAAGGATCAACCAGAGACAGGAATGGATCCTTCTATGCTAACTACCTTTTTAGAGATATGCATGAAGCTACTACGTGACAATAAGGAAATCAAAGGACTACAAGAGTTAATCTCTAGGTTCGTAGGATCAGGTGAACTGCGTGTAGTTCGGAAATTGGGAAAGCATGCTCTGCACACTGGGAGGGAAATGAGACTAACAACACAGATTGCCAAGTATGAAATGGATCAGGTAATCTTAGAATTGGGTTTGGATGGGAATGTGTTACCAAAACAAACATGGAAACACATGGCAGGCCCATGTTACAATGATCCCTATTCAATTACGGATGGCGAACCAATAAAATATCTTGTCCATGGGGAGGTTGCAAGGGGTAACATTGGATATCGAAGGTGCAAGCACATAGATGGACTTCGAGGTAATAGAGATTGTAGATTAAAGTAACCCTTACCCTACATTGCTAGGAATAGACTAGGCCACGGATATGAATGGAGTCATCAACCTAAAAAAACGGAATATGATATTCGAGAAAAAGTCCCAACGCATAGTAGTTCCACTAGATCCAACTGAAGGAGAGCGCTACACTGAACCTGTGCGCAATGATGGAGGCAACAAGGAGCTGGATTGTATCTACAAGATAACCGCATGAAACTAAGATTGGCTAAATCTGACTGCAAGTGGAAGGGTCTCATGGGAGTGTGCAGGTTCCTGCCCTTCGGATTCAGATGAAGAAGATGAACGCTGGCACAATCGGTTGAGTGAAGTGATGACACTAAATTGTAATATGATGACTAAATCATTGCATTGCATAACAACCCACGCTCAAGATCTACCAACATATGATGGGTTGACAGTAGTGGATGAATTCTTGAACAAGTTTGAGAATGCAATACCAGAGCGCCAAAGGTTCGATGCATTAAAGTGGGCATTGCACACGACACCTACACGATGGTGGGGAACACATTAAGGAATCTTTGAAAACTGGCACAGCTATAGGAGGATGATATGGCTAAGGTTTGGGAAGCCTAAATTATGAATAACTGAGAAATACAATGGATGCGATGACCTGTGCACGCACCTCACAAACTAGACCAAAGCCTATGGAGAAGAACCCCAGCCTGAATGGGTGCACTTATTTTATCATACCCTGGATGTCATCCCAAGAAACTGGTATACTGAGATAGAACTCTGACATGGTATAGGCGAATGGGATGTCTTGTGTGAGGGATTTTTGTTAACATTCTCATTTGAAGACCCATGGGCGGATACTGTTGACGATGCGCTGCAAGTTGTGAAAGCCACCATTTTCAAAATACCATAGGAACCATGGGAATTAGTTCAACCAATATGGTCGCCTCAGTTAAGCCATGCCTTACAATGTTACAACATACAAGTGGAGGATGATGATGATGACCCTCGAAATATCAATATTGCAGAAACAAAAGGGAGTCACAAAGTTCGAGGACAGTCAATCAAGGACCCCGACATCACCGTGCCACTGAAAACAAAATAGGTAAACATTGGTACAGATGTGGACCTAAAGTACGCAACGCTTGGGGACTATTGGGATGATGCCATGGTGGATAAGGTCGTCGAGTTACTTTGCGAATATCAAAACTTGTCCTTAACCAAAATCACAGAGTTAAAAGGGATCCTTGGCAATCTAGGGATGATGAATATTGCCCTGAAATGGAACGCGAATCCAGTTAAGAAGTGTCCTTACCATCTGATTCCGAAGTATAAGGAAAAGGTTCGCGAAGAATTGGGCAAAATGCTTGCAGCAAGAATTATTGAACCAGTAGAAGAGTCCAACTAGGTGAGTCGTATGATAGTGCAAGAGAAAAAATAGAAGAGCGAAATTCGAATCTATGTAGACCTCAGAAAGCTTAATGACGCATGTGTTCACGATCCATTTTTGACACTGTTTATAGATGAAGTCTTAAAGAATGTTTGTGGATAGGAAGCTTACTCATTCACGGATGGGTTCTCAGGATACCATCAAATCAAGATCGGGCCAGAAGATAGGAGGAAGACAACCTTCGCAATTGAATGGGGTTGTTTTCAGTACATTGTTATGCCCTTTGGGTTGAAAAATGCGCCAGTGATATTTTCACGTAGTGGTGGCCGCTTTCAAGGAATTCATCCACAAATTTTTCAAGGTTTATTTCAACGATTGGACTGTATTTGGGACATTTAAGAAACATATAACAAGCTTACGATTGATGCTGGATACTTGCCGATGACACCAAATTGCGTTGAGTCTTAAGAATTGCATCTTCCTCATCCCCTTTGGAAATTTGCTCAGCCATGTCATCTGCAAACAAGGCCTGATGGTGGACCCTGCGAAGATTGTTGTCATTCTCAATCTGGAAGCACTACAAGTGTCAAACAACTCTGCACCACGTTGGGGCACACTGGCTACTATCGAAAGTATATTAAGAGCTATGCACAAATCATGGCACCAATGGAACAATTGTTGAAAAGGATGCTACATATTGTTGGAATGAGGATTGTAAGAAAAGTCTAGAGGTCCTCAAGGAAAAAATGGCATCTGGTCCCGTTTTGGTTTTCCCAAAATGGGACATCGAATTTCATGTACATGTCGATACGTTATGTATTGCACTGAGCACTGTACTCACGTAGGAAGGAGCAAAGGGCATTGATTGCCCGATCGCATTTGCAAGTCAACGGTTGTCCAAAACCAAAAAGAGCTACTCTTCTACTAAGTGCAAGGGATTGGCGATGGAATACACGCTCTAGAAATACCACCACTATCTACTTGGTGGGCACTTTAAGATGTAAACCGATCATTTTGCATTGAAATACTTGGTGAACAAGCCTGTGTTGGGGGGTAAACATGTATATGGTTGTTACTATTTCAATAATATGACTTCGAGGTCATTGTAAAGCCAGGATGCTTAAATTGAGGCCTAGATCACCTATCACGAATTGAGAATGGGGAGGAGCCAAAAAGCATGAGCAGCTTTTTCTGCAATATACACAGAGGCTCCAGCTGGAATTCTCCATCTGGTTCCACCTGAAATACAAACCATTCAATCACAAGATCAACATCCTTAACATACTTATTAAGCAAAGATGCATGGAAAACAAAACCACATTACCATCTTGGCACATGATCCAATCTGTAAGGAGCCCTTCTTCGGATTGATGCACAAGTACACTTGTTCCCCAACCTAGAACTCCTTGAACAACATGTTCCTATATGTATAAATCTTCTGTCTATCCTGTGTTTCCTTTAGATTATTCTTTATAACCTGCATTTCTTGTTCCATGTATGCCAACATGTCTGGTCCAATCAACACCCTGTTAACCGAATCACTCCAACTGATGGGAATGTTATAATTCCTCCCATACAATGCCTCGAAAGGACTCATTCTCAATGATTCTTGATACCCATTGTTGTACACAAACTCTACCAAGGGGATATACTCTTCCCATTTCCGTTGTTGATGCATCACATACATCCTCAACTTGTCCTCCAATATCCTGTTGACCCTCTCTGTATATCCATCTATATGTAGATGATAAGACGTACTGAAGGCCAACTCTGTGCCCAAACCTGCAAACAACTCCTTCCAAAACTTGGAAGTGAACTTCACATCCTAGTCTGACACAATATTCTTCAGGATACCATGCAATCTAACCACATCTTGGATAAATACTAGTGCTACATCACAAGCTAATAATGTAGACTTCACCAAAATGAAATGTGAAACCCTTTTCAACCTGTCCACAATAGCCATAATGGAATTGTGTTTTCTTATTGTCTTCAGAAAACCTATAATGAAATCCATGGAAATAACTTCCCATTTACACTCTTGAGTCACAATGAGCTGTAGCATTCCACCTGGATGCTTACATTCTAGTTTCACATGCTGACAATCAAAGCACCTAGCCATGAACTCCGTCACATCCCTCTTCAAATTCATCCATTATTAAAATGTCTTCACTATAGTTAATGTCTTATGATAACCTAGGTGACTTGAATATGGTTACTCATGAAATTCCCTCAATATCACCTTCTTGATTTCACTGTTATCTGGTACATATATCCTATCTAGGAACATGACTAACCCATTTGCTATAAGACAATAATCCATACTTTATGCACCTGTTCCTGTACCTGTACCCACACCTGTACCTATACATGTGCTATCACCTTCACCTGTACCTGTACCCACACCTATACCTATACCTGTTCTATCACCTTCACCTGTACCAACACTTGTACCTATACTTTACTGCAACATGTGCACAATATCCATATATCTGACATCCTGCTGACTTGCCCACAAGATTCTATCCTATAAGTCTATCCTATAGGAGTTCATAGCTACCAAGTGATTTACTTCCACTTGTCTATTGAGAACATCTGCCACTCTGTTCTATTTACATTTGAAGTACCTGATCTCAAAATCAAAATCGTTGATCATGGCCAACCATCTAGCCTACCTGGCATTCAGATTCTATTGGTCAAACAAATACCTCAACCAAATGTGATCACTTATAAGTACAAACCTTCTACCAAGAATATAGTGTCTCCACATCTTCAATGCATGTATGATGGTTGCTAACTCCAAATGATGTGTGGGGTAGTTTTGTTCGTGCTCGTTTAGCTTCCACGACTCATAAAATGCCACCTATCCATCCTGCATAAGGACTCCACCAATCCCTCTCTTGCAAGAATTTGTGCATACCATAAACTCTTTGTCTGGATCTGCAATCTGTAGCACTGGTGCATGTGTCAACAATTGCTTGAGTTGCTCAAAACTAGCCTCACACTCCTCTGTCCATTCAAACTTCTTACCTTTCCTCTACAATGATGTGATAGGATAAGCAATCTATGAGACGTTCCTAATAAACCTCCTATAATAACCTACCAAACCCATGAAGGATCACACCTCATCCACATTCTTAGGAGCTACCCACTCCATGATGCTTCTTACCTTTTATGGATCTACTCTAATGCCTTCCTTGGAGAAAACATGCCCCAAATAATGCAGCTTAGTTTGAAAGAAACTACACTTGTTGAGCTTAGCATTCAACTGATTCTCTCTCAACAACCTCAAAATTGCTACTAAATGTTCAACATGCTCTTCCTCATATTTATAATGTACCAATATATCATCAATGAACACAATAACAAGCTTAACCAAATATGGATGCAACACACTATTCATCAAGCACATGAATGTAGTTGGAGCATTATTTAGGCCAAATGGAACAACAACAAAGTCATAATGCCCATAACTAGTCCTAAAAGTGATCTTGTAATATCCTCCTCTTTGATGAGTACATGATGGTATTTGGATCTCAAGTCAATCTTCGAGAACACTTCTGCTCCCTTCAACTGATCAAACAAGTCATCAATCCTCGATAAAGGGTACGTTTTCTTGATAGTCACTTTATTCAACTACCTATACTCAATGCATAATCTAAGAGTACCATCTTTATTCTTCACAAACAATACCGATGCGGTCCATGGTGATACACTTGGTCTAATTTATCTCTTGTCCAACATTTCCTTCAACTATACCTTTAATTCAACCAACTCAGTTGTGCTCATCCTGTAAGGTGCTTCTGATGTTCGAGCCGCCCCTTGCACTAACTCCATAGAAATGTTTACCTCCCTATGAGGTGGAAACTCTGTAACGTCCTCAAGAAATACATCCTTGAACTACTATAAAACTGGGTACTTTCTCAACACATCTATATCCTCAACTTCCTTACCCTTATCACTAGAAATGTTCACTACAAATAACTTACACCCTTTCCTATAACTAAGCTTTGCATGCATAGCTGTCACTTTCCTAATTGATGTAGCTTTAATGTTACCTTGTAAAACTCTTGGTTATCCATTTTCATCAAAACACTCAATGGCTTTATCATAATAGTCTACCTTGGTTCTATGAAGATGCAAGTAGTCCATGCCCAACAACATAATATATGAACCCAACAGTAATACATTTAAATTTCTTGCAATAGGCATACCATTCAAATCAAATGCACAATCTGTTACCCAATAATGAACTCGTTTCTTTGTACCTGTAGCCAACTATAATAACCAAGACTCTGCATGAAATTCCTTACACAAACCACACTTTTCCACCAAGTCAGGACTAACATAGCTATAATTAGATCTAGTTTCAATCAAAATAAAAATAACTTTATCACAAACTTACCATCCATCTCAATGATAAATTCCTTATGCTCTTCTCGTTTTTTATCCAATGCTACATAGATAAGCGGAATACTTTGACCAACATCCCCAACAATTTGTGCCTCATGTGTATTGTATATCTAAGTTCTACCACAATTATTCTTGAGACAATCTCTCATGCGATGATCCTTAACACAAATCCAACACTCTATACACTTCCATCATGTATCCTTGTTATGTTCTCCTGATCGAAATCCCTTTCCTCTATCTGATGCATTAAACTTCTTAGAAAGTGCAACATTCTCCTTCTTACCTGTATCCTGAGGCCTTTCTCTCTTTTTGTCCCATTTGCCTTTTTTTTTGCATTACCACTCTAGTTTGGCTTAGTCTCAGTTCTGCACTTCAATTGTTCATAGCAATGCCTTAGCTTCTGAATGGCCTCCTCCAATGATCTAGGCTCATTGAAATCAATCTTATCTTTAAATGCAACTGATAGCCCACTAATGAAACTCTTAATGTTGGCATTCTCCTCTGTGAGATAAGGCACATACCTCAATAACTCCAAGAGCTTGCTTGTGTACTCATCACCTATCATGGAACCCATCTTTTGCTCATAAAATTCTTTTGCTCTATCATCAAAGTAACTCTCTGACAAGTACTTCTTCTTACATAGGCATTCAAAATAACTCCAATTCAAATCCTCTTGATGAATGCATCTCACATTCTTCAGAAATTCCCACCAAATGTTTGATTTACCTTTGAGACTGAATGTAGCCACTCTAGCTTTCATGTTCTCTGAATAGTCATGCAACTTGCATAATCTCCTCATGCCAAGCAACCATTGTTTCCGGGAAAGCTAGTGTCTATTTGATCTGCTAGTCCCACTAAGATGGGTAGCTATCTTAGAAACAAACAATTCAAAGTAACTTGTGTTTTCCTTTATGTATGATAGATTAGAGAGAAGCAGAGAGCACCAACCTTAATCTTTCACTTGGCTCCTTGCTTGTTTCCTCTCTCCTTTGATAGAGCTTGCCAATCCTTTCTCACTTGTCCCGCTTTAAAGAACACCTGTAGAGGCAAAGCAACAAAACACCATCAAAGCATATAGATCTATAATACCATAAACAATGCAGAATCAAAAGTACATTAACCATACAATTGCATTCACAAATACAAGATTTACAACTACACAAGTATATGGAGGAAAACTCAAATAACTTTATTGATAGTAGAAGTAGATGAGAGGATTACAACCCAGCTGTCTGATCCAACATCATCCTCCCAGCATGAAAGCCCTCTTCACCTCATGAAAAGCCAGATCACCCAATAATACAATGTCTCAAAGAGAAACCAACAACACCTACAAATTACAAAATTCCAACCTCTGGATCTCTGGGATGAGGGATCCATTTATAGATATTTGCAAAGGGGTGAGTCAGCTTCTGGGTTTTTTGTTAGTGTCATTTCACTGATAGGTTTTGGTTCCACTTGGAGATTTCATGATCTCTTACTCATCCCTGGGTGAATTCAGAGAGGCAAGTGTCATATGAGAAGTTTCTAGAAGATTCTCTGGGTTTCCACTTAGAAAAATGTCTCATCCATTTGTCTACTCTCACCCATCGCACCCTACAGAAGACTCTTTCAGTATGCATTGCACCTGACTAGTGTTACAGTCAGTATGCATCGTACCCTCAGCATGGAGCAGTCTGTATGGTCCAGTTTTAGCCAGTTCTTAGTGGTTTTTCAAGTGGAACTTCTGGGAAATGATGTAATCAGTTGACCATGATCCCTTAGGGTGTGAAACAACACTTTTATGGGTTTAAGAGCCCTTGGTTTATCGACATATGTGATTGGGGTTGCAGTGCCCAAATATGTCTATAACAGTTGCCCCCTAAAGCTTGAGGTCGTAATTCTTCTGATGTCGGGTGAAATGCTTTATCATGAGCATCCAAGGTTTTTCGAACTGGACGGTGACCTGTATAAAATACAATAAAATACATTATCTTCATTTTACTTTCATGGTCTAGCTAAGGCAGGCATTCCCATGCTCAACTTTATAAATTCATTTTCATGTACATACAGATAATCGTCTGCTGTTGCAAACTGGTGATTCCTGTAGAGCCATCATCCCTTAGCTTGGATGATCATCTGTGCAACTATGGAGTACATTTGATGTCTTTATTTTCCTGAATATATCACAGCCTGAATGGATGTAACTAGATCCAGGGTCTTCAAACTCATTCAATCCTTGCCTGGTGTACAAGTCAATCAATGTGAAAAGATGTCCTGAAGTCGAACATAGAAAGACATCGCCTGATTACCAGCCAATGATGTAAGTTGTTAACAGGCACGAGAGGGATCACCGATAATGATAATGACCCTCAAGGTACTGTAGTACAATTCACGTGGTGTGAATATAAGATCTAATGTCGAACACCACGCAAAATCTTTCGATCAAAGGCCATTGATGTAAACCTATCGCCGAAAGTGAGAAACTTGCCATTGAGGCATGCAAGCTTCATTGTACTGAAAGGGTTGTTCCTAAGTCAACTTCTTGGATAATGAGTTGATGTCGACAAGAAGTGACCCATCGTAGGAGGGCCTTAATGAATCCCACATGTACGACATGAAATGAAGCAATTGATTTGCTAGAGGTGAAAATGATCTGATGATACAAGGTTCAGGAATGGCGGTCATGAAAAATGGAGAGTGAAGGAAGTGTAGTGGATGAGGCATTAGCTGGGTTGGTGAATTCTCTGAGTGACTTCTCTTGAACATATCAGTGACACTGAGATGGATTAGTAGTGTTAACTCCATGGATGGTGTTTGGTCAATTTAGTGTGTCCTAAATTGCTGCATTTAATTGTCAATCCGGGATTCATAAGCTGACGAAGTGCGGTGCACTATATGTGCAAGATAACCTATTTCTTACTTTTGTCGTTTTTTATTTTTATGTTTTGGGGGTTTTTATCTTCGTTGATTTCCTAATGTGAGATGGAAATTCTAAAAGAAAAGTATGGATATAAATGTTCAAGGCAATGATGTCCTTTATAATGATTTCCCAAACTTCAAACTTCAATAAGGTTTTAAAATATGTAATGACAAAATTAATTCCTAAAATAAAATGAAAATGTGCCACTATACTAGTCAAACAAACTGTGAACTATTGATCATGAAACCCATTACCCTTGTTGCTGTCTAAATACAAAAGAAACTGTGCTCAAAGAAATCCAAGAATTGCAAGCAAAATAAAATAATATCAAATTACACACTCATACTTCAATCCCTCACCATTAGTCTCGCTATGGCTTCCAGAGGTAACTGATAATGATATGAGCAATTTAATATCTAACTTGTAGAAAAATAAACTAATATCAAACTACACACTCATCCTTCAATCCCTCACCATTAGTCTCGCTATGGCTTTCGGAGGTAACTGATAATGACATGAGCAATTTAATATCTAACTTGCAAAAAAATAAACTAATATCAAACTACACACTCATCCTTCAATCCCTCACCATTAGTCTCGCTATGGCTTTCAGAGGTAACTGATAATGACATGAGTAATTTAATATCTAATCTAACTAATAAAGCAAATGCACAAAACTGAAATAAATAAGACAGTGTTGGAATTAAAAACTAAGAAAAATAAATTAGCAGAAGGACAAGACTGATTCCATGTCATTAGTCATTTTAAAACTATGTGCAAATGCCCGGGCTGTCTACTATAATCTGGAACAAAGACACTGATCAGTTAACAACAGTATAAAGCATGAAAAATTATGGACAGAAATAAAACGAGAATACCATAAGCAATGCAATATATACACGTGAATGATTATGGCATAAGGAACGTAAACAAATAAAGCATGAAACTATACATCAATAAACAAAAGCTCGGCATGTGTAGGGGCCCTCTGCACAACCTCGTGCAGTCAGCGATCAACCATGAATTGAGCTTATAAACAGAGTCTTCTCATGTATTCAAAATGCAGTCATAACACAGAGATAAAATCACGGCACAGTGGGCTCATTAATAGTCAGAATTACATTATAAAAGCTAACTAATATGCGTATGAGAACGCATTATTTATAACAGAGGATGACATAACTACTTTCCTACAATCTGCGTTGATAAGAGACACATGAACAACCAGGTCCAGGAATCTAGCATTATGGCTGTCGTGAAGATTAAATCTTTGGAGGGTGGCTATTGGATTCAGCTTATGGAGCAGTCCACAGGTGTTGGTATGTCCCCTGAGGTTTAGGAACAGCCACACAAGTCTTCACGTGGTGAAAAATAGAGTTCTGTCAATGTAGGATTCTTAGGTTGACCACCGCTTGACTACCTTTGACTATGGCCTCTTTTGATGAATTCGACTAATCCAATAGGACTCGGTCTATGTCCACTTCGTTTTCAACTTGCCCATGTGGCTCGATTCACTTGAAAACACCTGCAATATTGAATTTAACAAAATTGCTATGGAAAGTTGAGCTCACTGCGGAAGTGACAAGATTCCACAGCTCATAAGCAAAAATCTAGTTCAAACAGAAACACAAAGACATAGTCAAGAAACCACTTTAAATGCTATTTTATAACTAATATGCAATGATATTGATGGTTTAGGAGGTTCAGATGAATGGAAAGAAGCTAGAAAAAGGTGTAGGAAAGATGCAAGTTTGGGGCTCAACATACCCCCACTATGAAGGTGTTGCATGTCCTCATGCAACCAAAATTTTGACTATCCCTCCTTCAAATCATATGTTTTGATGCTTCTACAAGTACGTCCAGCCCTCTTCCTCTCTTTCTTGGTGCTGCTAACATCTTGGGCTTCTTCATCAAGCATCTGAATTTAAGATTGATCAATGCTCTACTTATCTTCTTGCACTTTTTCTTCAATTTGTTGTTCTTTTTCTGCCAGAGCCCGAGATGTAGCATGGTATTATCATGGATGATCTTGTCTAGTTTGCTCTGCTCTTTCAGTGCTTCATTTTCATTTTTAATATGTCTATTTAAAACCTCCAACTCAAAGACTTCTTGTTTCAACGATTGGACTAGAGCTTCTTGTGCTGTGTGAGGCTGAGTGGATGAAGTGTTGGGACCCGTGGCTATTCTTTCTAAGGATTCTATGTAATCATACACCTCTTGCTATCTTCCTACCTGGGATCTATTTCGAGTGTCATTTTCCTTGGGCTGTCCCCAAAATGCTGTGGAGGAGAATTGACTTCAAAATCTAGCCGAAAGGGACTCATGTCAACATCTTGAGGGCTAGTTTCAACCTTTGGTTGAGAATGAGGTGGACTATGGCCAGCTGGAGTTTTTTCAGGTGTTCCTCCTCCCAAATCAATAAAATGGGTTCCTTTCGTTTGTGATTTTCTCCATTTTCCCTTAAGCCTGCTGCTTCTTCTTACATGTTGTGGACTATTGTCTTCTTCCTTCTGTTTTTCTTTTCCTTTCTTTTTGGCCATAGCTGATTGTTCTTGAAGGTGAACTAGTCTCTCAGACAATACTTGATGGTCTTCTTCTGAGGAAGGGGTTTGATGCATAGCCTCAAAGCTTCTTTTCTCTTTTGATTATGTTGGCTTTTTACCCTCGGTCTTTTCCTTCCTCCTTTTAGACAGTCTTTCTTCTGTACTAGTTCTTTCAACTGTGTTAGTAGGAGTGCTTTGATTTTTATCACCTGTTCTTTTTCTTCTACTTCTTTTTGATGTACTGCCTTCAAGGGTTTCTTGGGGTTCTTCAAAGAAATTTCTAATTAAAAATTGCTCCCAGGTGTCCTTTTTCTCTTTTAATTATTTTTCTATCAAGATTTTCGCGAGACCATGGTGATACAAATGTGGTTCTACGTCCCCCATATGCTTTTGGACAGTCACAGACATCTTTTTCAAACTATTTAGTAAAAAGTATGGCAGATTGAGGGTCTGGTTCTCTAAAAATTTCATCAACAGTTGTGTATGATACATGTACATCGCTCCAAAACGTCCCTCACAGGTGATAAACTTGTGAATAACCAACAGTAAACTAGCCCACTCTTCTTTTAAAGCATGGAAAGAAATTCCCTTTTTGAAAATGGTGACATCCATACCTGGGGTTACGTAAGATCACTCTCCAAGCTTCCTCGCCAATGTTCTTGTTCTTAAACCAACGTTCACCTTCTTGGGGAAGTTCTGTAGCAGCTGCTATGGATGCCTCGGTCACTGTAAACTTGAGGTCCCCAATTTCCACCTCCAGTCCGTCAAAAGACCTTGCAAAAGCCTTTTTAACCTTCTTATGGTAGCCTTTGAATTTTTGGATGAAACGTAGCCACCTGGCCTTCTTCAGTATGTCCTTCAATTGTGGGTATCCTTCGATAAATATGGGTCCCTCTGGTTCTGCCCTCAACAATCGACCCATCCTTCCTTCTATTCTTTAAAACTCGTCTGCTATGAGGAGGGTTTAGAGGAAGTAAGACGGCTGAATTAGCGGAAATGAACAGGGTTTATGAGGGATACCAATGACTGTAAGCGGATATCAGAGAATAGGTACACAGAATGAAGCAAAACAGAGAACAAAATGGGGTGAAGGCTTATGTGAGCACGGTGGAAATGTAGCCGTGAGGTCAATAGAATAGTAGGGGGAGTAAAGTGCATCTGGCGATATTTAAAATTGGGTGGCTGTAGAGTAGACACAAGCATGTTTATGAAATGGCTGCAGATTTTGTGCGGCTGCAGATTTTGTGCAGCTGAGAGAAGCCTTAGTCAAATCAACCACGTTCCATAATTACAGGAGGAATATCAAAGTATAGGCAAACATGAGTGAAGACCAGAAGCTTGATTATAAGGCCGTTTAAAAATGAATGCAAGGATTGTGGGGTAATCGTATAGAGATCGTGGAACGGTTATGGAGTTATCAACGCAATCATTGCATATTATGGAGCTATGGTTTATAACTATGTAAAAATGTGCTTGAATGCCATTTGAAATAAATGTTTGCTCATATCTTGGAAATCTTGCCATTTTTCATTAGTCTTCAATTAGTTTCTCCTCGTTGATACTTTTGAATGCCTCATGCCTTCATGATATGTCCTCATACCTACATTTGATTTCATGATTGTTGAAATAACATCTCACTATAAATTTTTGAAAAACAGAGTGGTGGCTGCAGAAACACAACTGGTTGCGGAATTAGTGAGCAGCTGCGGAAACTGACCCAACAATCTTATAACTAAATGAGATGTATAAACGATGACTGAATGGACGAAAATGGTCATAAAAACTTTTATTAATGGAATGGAATGAATGAAATGGAGTTGAATGAAATGAAGTGATGTGGAATGGAAATGAGATGGAGTGGGATGGAAATGAAATGGAATGGAATAAAAAAATGAGAAAGAGAGAGAGATTTTTTTTTGGAAAACATAGGGTGTTAGGAGTTCCTAATTTTCACCTTGTGTTTTCTATATAAGACTGCCAATCAGTGATTGGTTTTCAGGTTTATACAATTTTTTTTTTTTTTTTTTT
>APFE030678605.1:75767-93609 GCA_000404065.3 Pinus taeda
CATCCTTGTGATTGGTGGGCATGCAATAGTCTAGGTATCTATCCAAAAATGTTTTTTTCATATCATTCCAAGTCCTAATAGATTGGGTGACTAATCCCATGAACCATTTCAAAGCGGCTCCCTTCAATGTTGAAGGAAACAGTTTGAGTTTTTGAGAGTCTTCCATACAGTCATAGGTTCGGCACACGACTTCAAACTCAAACAAAAATGTTTCAGGATCCTCAATTCGAAATCCATAAAAGTTGGGGAGGACAGATGGTGAGATTTTTTTCATCGTTGTATGAGTTTTCTCATCAAATATAGGGAATCCAAACGAGTTGTCTCCTTCCCTATTTCTTCCATTATTACCTCCACCTCCACCATTGTTGCCTCCATTATTTCCTCCTCCTCTACCACTACCTCTACCTTCGAATCCATCTACTACTTCCTCCGTCATGATAATTTATTCAGAGTCCTCAGAGTCCTATGGTTCTTCTATCAAGGGAGGATGAGAGGGATTTTCTTCCTTTTCTTCTTCTACTTCTTTAATTACAATATGCTCTCCTGTAGAAGTAAAGAAAGGGTCTTCTTCTAAATGAGATTTGGTAGATGGTGTAGGAGAATCCTCTAATTCAGTTGCTCCTTGAATTCCAGGAATCTTAAGGCTAGGGGTAGATGGTGGTGTATCTTGTCTATGCCTTGAAGAAGATGGAGTTGTGAAAATCGAACTCTTAGCTCTAGCTATAAACCTTCCCCTAGAATCTCTTCCTCTATGCATGTAATTTTTTTATTTTTAATTTGGGCTAATAATTCTCTTTCTGATCTTCCAGGTCACACTAGGTGAAAGAATAGAGCATACTTAAGAAATTATTGAACCAATAACTCTCTTTTCTGATCCTCCAGATAACACTAGGTGCAATAGGAGAGCATACTTCAAGAAGTTATCAATTTTTCCCTTATTTTTATTGTTTTTTTTTTTTAAGAAATTGGCTACCTAGTTACACTTCCCCGACAACGACGCCAAAATGTTTGGTCAATTTAGTGTGTCCTAAATTGCTGCATTTAATTGTCAATCCGAGATTCATAAGCTGACAAAGTGCGGCGCACTATATGTGCAAGATAACCTATTTCTTACTTTTTTCGTTTTTGATTTTTATGTTTTGGGGGTTTTTATCTTCGTTGATTTCCTAATGTGAGATGGAAATTCTAAAAGACAAGTATGGATATAAATGTTCAAGGCAATGATGTCCTTTATAATGATTTCCCAAACTTCAAACTTCAAAAGGGTTTTAAAACATGTAATGACAAAATTAATTCCTAAAAGAAAATGAAAATGTGCCACTATACTAGTCAAACAAACTGTGAACTATTGATCTTGAAACCCATTACCCTTGCTGTTGTCTAAATACAAAAGAAACAGTGCTCAAATAAATCCAAGAATTGCAAGCAAACTAAATATAAAATCAAATTACATCAACTTATATTCTAACCCCTCACCATTAGTCTCGCTATGGCTTTCGGAGGTAATCATAAACAACTTGAGCAATCTAATATCTAATTTGCGGGAAAATAAACTAATATCAAATTACACACTCATACTTCAATCCCTCACCATTAGGCTTGTTATGGATTTCGAAGGTAACTGATAATGACATGAGAAACTTAATATATAACTTGCAGAAAAATAAACTAATATCAAACTACACACTCATCCTTCAATCCCTCACCATTAGTCTCGCTATGGCTTTCGGAGGTAACTGATAATGACATAAGAAATTTAATATCTAACTTGCAGAAAAATAAACTAATATCAAACTACACACTCATCCTTCAATCCCTCACCATTAGTCTCTCTATGGCTTTCGGAGGCAATTGATAATGACATGAGTAATTTAATATCTAATCTAACTAATAAAGCAAATGTACAAAACTGAAATAAATAAGACAGTGCTAGAATTAAAAACTAAGAAAAATAAATCAGCAGAAGGACAAGACTAATTCCATGTCATTAGTCATTGTAAAACTATGTGCAAGTTCCCGAGCTACCTATTGTAATCTGGAACAAAGACACTGATCAGTTAACAACAATATAAAGCATGAAAAATTATGGATAGAAATAAAACGTGAATACCATAAGCAATGCAATATATACACGTGAATGATTATGGCATAAGGAACGTAAAGAAATAAAGCATGAAACTATACAGAAATAAACAAAACCTCAACATGTGCAAGGGCCCTCTGCATAACCTCGGGCAGTCAGCTATCAACCACGAATTGAGCTTATAAACAGAGTCTTCTCATGTATTCAAAATGCAGTCATAACACAGAAATAAAGTCACGGCACAGTGGGCTCATTAACAGTCAAAATTACATTATAAAAGCTAACTAATATGCGTATGAGAATGCATTATTTATAACAGAGGATGACATAACTACTTTCCTACAATCTGCGCTGATAAGAGACATGTGAACAACCACGTCCAGGAATCTAGCATTATGGTTGCCGTGAAGATTAAATCTTTGGAGGGTGGTTGTTGGATTTGGCTTATGGAGCAGCCCACAGGTGTTGGTATGTCCCCTAAGATTTAGGAACGACCACGCAAGTCTTCACGTGGTGAAAAACAGAGTTCTGTCACCGTAGGACTCTTAGGTTGACCACCACTTGACTAACTTTGACTATGGCCTCTTTTGATGAATTTGACTGAGCCAATAGGACTTAGTCCATATCCACATTGTTTTCAACTTGCCCATGTGGCTCGATTCACCTGAAGACACCTGCAATATAGAATTTAACAAAATGGTTGCGGAAAGTTGAGCTGGCTGCGGAAAGTGACAAGATTCTGCAACTCATAAGCAAAAATATAGTTCAAATAGCAACACAAAGACATAGTCAAGAAACCACTTTAAATGCTCTTTTATAACTAATATGCAATTATATTGATGGTTTAGGAGGTTCAGATGAATGGAAAGAAGCTAGAAAAAGGTGTAGGAAAGATGCAAGTTTGGGGCTCAACAAATGGTATGGAGGACCAATGGTGATGGTGAATGGAACAACCTAACCCGACTCAATCAGGGTGATGGAGTGAAAGTGTCATGTTCAAGAGTGACTTGCTACCAATGAAGTTCTTCAAGTTTTCTTCCCTTTTTCCCCAGTCATTGCTAGCTAGTACCTCTTTATTTTTGTCAAGCTTGAGGAGGATAACATATGCTTGTTCTATAATTTTCCCTTCGGGCAAACCTGTCACTATGTTTTAGCGAGCCTAGCAACAGTGAAACTCGCTCTTGTCCGGAAGGACAAGTTTGTCGCTATTGTTTTAATCAGTTTAATGACAAAGATAACTTAGTCCTTTTCATGTTTAGAGAGTTTTAAAAGAGATAGAAATGAAACTCCAGTAGTCCTTTTTCGTGGCATAATCCCTTAAATCCCAAAAAATATAAAATAATATGAAAAGGATGACTTTTCAATAGTTTTAGCGAGCTGAACAAGACAAGCACTCGATATTTTTGTGTAATGATCCCTCAGGTCCAAAAAGATTAAAATGTAGAGGAGGGATGGCGCTTCCCTTTACTTCAACAAGCTGGAAAGGCCAATATCTTAGCAATCTTTTCATATTTTATGAGTCTAAAAAGAGCTTAAAAGAGACTCGTTTTTTAGGAACGAGTGGTATTTTCAAGTAGCAACTGGTTCCAGGTAAGTTTGGAACTTCTCAAACATGGCAGTGTAACGAGGGTGGCTAATAGAATCACTCATCGCAACTGTTCCTCAAAAGGGTAAACAATCAAGTGGAGGCGTATGATCAGCTAAAAGAGTGGAGGTGACGGTAAGAACATGACCAAGGCTCAAAATGTTGATAGAAATGTGATCACAAAGGTTATTTACCGAGGGTGGATTCATTTTTTAATGAGCTTGAATCTTTAGAAACTATGCTCAGTGGCAGGTTTATTTTTTAATGAGCTTCAACCCTGCGGTAACGTTGTTCGTGATAATAGTCAGAGATGTTCAATTTACCATCAACACTGTATTCTTCTGACAATCGTACTACCTGCTCAATTACTCCATCAAATTGATTAGAAATGTAGATACATGCTTGAAAAACAAGTTAAAAACTAACATTTTACTTGAATTACGTGAATAGTAACATAAAAGCAGTTTTAACTCTCATTTTTACCATTTCATTCAAATTTGGGATTGTTGGAGCTCTGGAGGTGTTTTCTCCTTGAATTTCATTAGCTGATTTCGAGAGATCCAATGGACTATTTTCCGTGTTGTCTGGACCAGGTAGGAGCTAACCTTGAGCTCTTCAATTGCATTCCTTCCTTTTCTGATTTAGAGCAGGCTTTCTCTCTCTTCTAAGCCACAGGGGTTTGAAGGGTTCGTTCTCTCCCCATCGCACCTATTCTGCATCAGAAAGTCCGATGCATACTGAGCTGGCCATTGGCCATTTAGTATGCATCTCACCCTGTACACAGCTAGGGTGCGATGGGCGCAGGAGGGAAAGTTTATGCAGTTTTTTCTCATGAAATTTTTGCCTGTTTTTGCCCAAATCAAGATCCTAATTCATCTCTTATTTGTGTTTCACAGATTCATCGGATCAAGATGCTCATTACATGGCATGAACATGAGCATGAAGAAGAGGACATGATTGCCTTACATGATCTGGATACTCTTACTGCATTGCGAAACTATGGCTTGCTCAAATTCTTCTACATATCCAGCATGAGACAACAAATCAATTTGTTGCAATATCTTCTCAATGCATGGGATCTGACCAACCAGGTGTTCCAGATTAGAGGAAAATCCATCCCTTTGACAGTTGAGGATATCTACTTTTTGACTAGGTTATCGAGGCATAGTTCCCCTCTCTTATTATCAGGATCCGCCCGTGGGGGTGAATCCGTGAGGGATTATATTCGCCAGTTTTATAGAGATGCATCTTAGCCAAGAAGGGATGGCAAGATCAGTATTCGAGATGTCATTGATCGGTCCTTAAGGACTATTTTATTCACCTTTTCTAGATTAGCTGGTAGTGCGGCTCTTGATTTGGCCAACAGGTCTTATATGTAGTATGCCCTAGAATGCCTTGAACCAAAGATATTCAACTGGTGTGATGCAGTACTTCCAGTTATAAAAGAACAACTTTCGAAGGTGAAGAATGGAAGATCCAAGAACTTTGGCTACAGTTCCATTCTGAATGCCTTTTCCTTGGAAAGGATTCCACTGATGCAGCCACAATACATTTCACTCAGATTGCCAACACCAAGGGAACCACAGATGCAGAGATGGGTTGATCTCATGGCCAAACATGCTGGTCAATCACAGATTTCATTCTCTAATGCCTTCTTTGAGTGGTTCGACCATCAAGAGATGGTCTTCATAGAGTATCCATATGTTGGGATGGATTTCTGAGGCGACCCAGATTTGGCCTTACCGGCTGGTGAGCAATGGGGTATTATAGGTAAAAATATCTGACCATATATTTGTTTATTGCTTTTATAATGTTCTTGTGTTTTTTAAAGGTTATCAAGACTAATAAAACTCATATATGTGTGCAGATGTTGGGCCAGTGCGACCAGTAGTGCGCCCAAGGGTAGAAGTTGCCATTCCAGTAGAAGAGGCTGTAGGGAGGGTTGTCCTTCATGATCTGGACATAGCGGAGACCCTTGCGGTATTGCAGGATCAGATCGAGGGTCTTACCCTCGATATTCAAGATGTGAGGACCGATGAGCTACCTCTGAGATTACAGCGCCATACTACTGGCGTGCCAAGTCGATGGACTAGGCTCCTACATATGATTGCACAGGCAGTGACTTGCTATCACCAGCACCATTAGTCTAGGGTGCTTATTCGCAATTTTGAGTTTTTGGGTCATATGACCGATTTTGTCCTGGACATAGAACATTTTGTAAAAGCTATAAACAACTATATATATTTTTTATTTTCGGAGTTTTATGTCGGTTAAGTTATGTGATCCTGATGCAAATGTTGACTGAAATGTTTTTTCCTTTATAAATGCTGCAAATGTCTATCTAACACATAATTTGCTAACGAATAAGCTAATGCGTTAAATTTTTTGGAAATGTGTTGATATTGAATGGAATCAAACTGCCTTTCCAAAATCCTGACCCTTAGGAACATACGATAGATAGTTGGATTCCGAACGAAATAGATGCCAGTAAGTTGTAGGATGATGAGTTGTGAATCTAGCCTAACAACAAGTCGGCATATGCCATGTGCGATGGCATCAAAGAGTAGCTCCATCAACGCATTGCACTCAGCAATGTTGTTCATTTATTGACCAATACATATCCCTCTGAAAACTCACTAACTCGCCGCTTGGACCAAAAATGGCCCAGGAAGCAGAAGATAGATTTCGCGTACTATGACTGGCTTCGTCAACAAATCCAACGAATGATTCCAATAGGTCCGACATATGAAACAAATGAAAAGTGGATTAGCTAACCAAAATGGTCACTCTTGACGAAAACAAAACCGTAACAAAAGCATATAAAGAGATTACTACACTTAATCGAGCATAGTAACACTTAAGATACAACCCGTTTCGGGGTTGCGACCGTGGAATCCCATCGTAATCTACTAGCTTATAGGCTCCTTTTGCTAATACCCATTTAACAATATAGGGGCCCATCCACAATGGTTTCAACTAACCTGCTCCCAATTTATCAAATTCCTGATCGTACAACAAGGCCAGGTCACCTTCTGAGAAGACACGGGGTTTGACATTTTTGTCAAATTATGCCTTGACTTGTTTCTTATGAGATTCATTAGCCAAAGTAGCATCACAACGGGTTTCATCCAATTGGATTAGTTCCAAGAAACAAGCCTCTTCCTCCGAGGTTCTGGGGAGTAGATCCACTATGAGCTTGAGAGATGAAATCTCACACTAAATCAACAATAACACTTCCAGGCCATACACTAACTGAAAGGGTGTGAACCTAGTCGCATTTCTCACCAATGTCCTATATGCCCATAAGGCTAAGTACAAGATTAAGTGCAAATTCCATTTGTGGACTCCAATCATCCTTTGCAGCATGCACTTTAGGACCTTGTTGATGGCCTCAACTTTTCCATTAGCTTGCAGATAATACAAAGTAGAACTATCGTGGGACAGTCCTAATTTGGCAGCCAATTCAACCATCATGTGATTGCGAAAATGTGACCCATGATCTGTGACTATAGCTTGTGGAACACCAAATCTAGAGACTACATGATTGAAAAAGAAAAGAGCAGCCATTTCGCCACTATTGTTTAATGTAGAGATCGCCTCGGCCCATTTTGTAAAATAGTCGACTACAACTATGATATACCCATGCCCCCCAGCCAAGGTGGGGTTACATGTCATGAAATCTATGCCCCATTTGGTGAATGGCCCAACTACAACTACTGGATGTAATGGTGTGGGTGGTAATCCGGTTTTGCAGTCGAAGATTTAACAGGCATGGCAACTTCTGACTGCGATTATGCAATCTTTGAAATAGTAGGCCAGAAGTAACCTGCTCGTAAGATCTTTTGTGTTGTAGCGTAACCAGATTGATGCCCCCCACATGCACCTGAATAACAATCATTCAATATTTTTTCAACCTCCTCATGCACGAGACACCTTCACAGAACTATATTGACACCACGATGGTAAAGTGTATCACCGACAATCATGTAGTCTTTGGCTTGGTATCGAGTATGTCGTTGTTTAGAGCGAGAGGTATTAGGCCTAAAGGTTTGGGTTTGGAGATAGATCAGGATATCTCCATACCACGGATCTCTTGACGATATCAGAAACAAAGTTTCGTCCATGATTGATGCTTTAGATGTTGAATCGTTGGACAATGATGGGAGGTCGCATAGTAACTCCGCAAAAACTAGAAATTTCTATGATTTGGATTTTGTGAATTCCATATCAAACTCTTGCAAAATGGCTATCCATTTTGAATATTTTCCCCCTAGTAATTGACGTGACAGAATGTAGGTCATAGGGTTGCAATCTGATAGAATGGTAGTTTTGCGAAAGAGGATATAATGTCGAAATCTCTGTGCTGCTTGAATAGCTGCTAGAGCCAGCTTTTCAACATAGGACTACTTGCTTTCTGTATCATTTAAGTTTTGGCTTAAATAATAGACTAGATGTTTAATTTCATAGTCTTCTTGTACTAAAACCATCATGATGGTTGTATCTACTACTACAAGATACAGGTTAAAGTCTTTTTGAAAGTCAGGAGCATACATTAATGATGCTTTTATTAAGGAATCCTTTAAAGTGTCAAAGGAAGCTTGCACAACCTGATCCTAGTTAAAGGGCACTTCTTTTTTCAAAAGATGTGGATAACCTTTAGCAAGTTTGGCGTAATTTAGAATGGACCTCCTTAGAAAGTTTGCTTTCCCTTGGAGTTTCTGTATCTGAAGCAAATTTGAAGGTGGAGGCATGTCGATGATTTCTTGAACCTTACATGGGCCGAGTCAAATTCCGTCCTTAGAAACTATGAAACCAAGTAACTGACCAGAACTGACACAAAACACACACTTGTGTGGATTGAGTCGTATCTTGTAGTGTTGGCAACGTAGAAATATAGCTCTCAAATGCTGCAGATGATCAGTCCACTTTCGCGAATGAGCCGGTAGATCATCGAGATGTGGTTGAATGATGTTTTTGATGTCGTGGAAGGCATAATTCATTTCCCTTTGAAAAGTTTCCCCTGCGTTCTTTAAACCGAAAGGTAGTTTACGTTACACGAATGTGCCCCACGGACATATAAATGCCATCTTCGACTGGTCATGTGGCAGATGTTTATTTGATTATATCCAGAAAATCCGTCCATGAATGAAAATATTTCACATCAACGCATTCATCAATTATCTGGTCGATGAAGGGTGTAGGGTAGTTGTCCTTTGGACAAGCCTGATTTACATCCTTGTAATCAACGCACACTCTAATCGTTCCTTGCTTTTTCATGATAGGAACAATATTCGATACCTAATCAGTTAGACAAACAGCATAAATGAAACTAGCATGTAAAAGTTTTTCAATTTCTGCCTTGATGGCAATGGCTTTCTTCAGGTGAACCTGTCAAAGCCGTTGTTGTACTAGTTTGACATTTGGATACATCTTGATTTCGTGTTCAACGATGCTCGAGTCAATGCCTAGCATTTCTTCATATGACCATGCAAAGACATCTCTAAATACACAAAAGAGAGCAGAGTATATTTCCAGTTCTAAAGAAGAGCAAGATTTGCCGACATGAATATTCTTTACAACATTAGGTTTGGTCGAGATATTTATGGCGATAGTTTCTTCAATATTGGACAGATTTCACTCAGAATCCACCATATTTACAGTATTTTATAGAAAATAAAAAACTGAAGGATGATCAAGGTCACCGGAATAATCTTCATCGTTATATTGAAGATGGGAATGATGGTGGTAATCTTCCCATGGTGCCTCCCCTATCATCATTGATTGAACGATTCCTTCATCTGTAGAATGTATACGAGACCAAGGATCGGAAGAGGTACCATACTGTAGAGACTTTTCTATCCAAACACTCGATGAGCATTGATTTTGGTTTGCCGCCCAGGCCAAGAATATTAATTGCTACAAAAATTTTATGGGGCTTGGAGGCAATACCTGGCGATGATCCATGCTATCAAAATGTTTGGAAATCTTCTTAATCTTTGCCAATGTAGAAGATACCATATTACAGGTTTCCACCGTGGCCACTTCCGCCAGATTACTCAGAGGCTGGGGGGTAAAAGTACCCATTAATGCAAGGTCTTTTAGGAGGCCTACTCCGACATTTTGAAGCAATTGAGAGATTCCATGGATCATTGGAATGCTTCCCGTAGCTTGTGAACTGTTGGGGAGAAAGGTTAGTTGGTCAACGATTGTAATTTCACCTTGGAAGGGGAATGCAATATTTCTAAAGTATGTTGACACAACAGCAACCATAGCATAAATCTAGGGCCTTCCCAATAGGATATTGTAATCGAGGTTTTCATCGATAACTCCGACTTCAATTTCTACTGTCTTGCCCCCCAATTAAATTTGCAAGTTATTTAATATTCCATACAACATGTATGTTCTTCCATCAAATTCTTTTAATGTCATCGATGATTGCAACAAGGGTGGTGAGCCTAAATTTTTCCAGCAGCTCATTGAAATTATACAGGTAGATGCGCCCTTGTCAATGATTGTTCGATGAATAGTTTTGTTGAGGGATTTTACTTGTATAAGGAAAGCGAGTTGGGCCGGTAACTGAGATTCATATCCTTTGTGGTTAAAGGTCACAAGATTGGAATCCGTTGGGTCAATCCCACCTATTGCTGATAATAAAGCTTGCTTTTAGGAGGGGCAATTCTGCAGTACTTCAAGTGTTGACATAATGGATGGCGATTGAGCCAAATCTTCTACTATATTATAATTCTATGCTGCTTGAGCACGATGATTAAATGTTGATTTGTTTACTACTCCCTTTGGCGGCTTTATTGTTAGTTCAGGAATGATGGGTGGCACAACTTCTGACGAAGTTGTTGTCGAACTACTAGGTTGATCAGTAGCCTTGTTGTTGTTCGACATCTATGGATTCCCGTAATATTTATTCCTCATTGATATCAAAACATCATTTTGCTGCTTCGATACGGATAACATAAGCACTTGGGATGAGGAAGCATTATCGATAGTAGCCAGATTAGTTTCTGGGTTTGGAAATGGATCAATCAATACTACTGAGGTGCTTGAAGTTTTTAAAAATTTCTTGACCTCAGCTCGATGTAGACAATCTCTTGTAAAATGGTCCTCATTGCATATGAAACATGGCTGACTAGGTTTCTTTTGCCCAGTAGGGTTTTTAAAAGATTTTTCAGGAGGTGAATCTTCCCGTTTCTTCTTTTTGTTTTTCCCTTTCTTTTTGCCCCCTAGTTGCTTTGGTTCTTTTCCTTTTTCAGATGACATAGAATTAACCTCCAAGGCAGGAAGTTTGTCATTTTCTTTTTTGCTAGAAACTGCAAGGGCTTTACCAGTTTGAGCCTTTGCGGTTTTTGTACTTGGGGTACCAATCACACCATCACTAGCATGAGAGTCCTTGTTTGATTTAGGAGGGGAAGGAATCGAAAATTCCAGTTTAGGAGCGTCAGGAATTTTTCATAGAGCGTGCCAGACTGAGTATAGATCAAGTCTAAATATTGTGCACGAGCAATGACTTTCTCTTCAGTGACAACTCCTCCTTTTGCCACATCTTCTATAATAGAAGGTAATAATGACTTAATAAACCACTCAGCTAGAAGTTGATCAGGAACATAGGTCTTCACCATTCGACAACGTTGTCACCACTCATGAACATGATTAGATATGTGAGTGGTTGTTGTCTTCTTAAAATTGGTAAGGAGTTTTTTTCCTATTTCATACCTTATGGGTAATTGAAAGTGGGTTAAAAAGGTAGTGGCAAGGGCACTGAATTTATCAAATGATGCTCTAGGAAATTCGATGTACCATTTTGCTACTGGAACAGTTAGCATTCACTGAAAAAGGTGAAGCCTTATCGAATCATCATTGAGGGTGTTGGATGAACACCACAAATGAAAGGTCATTACGTGGTTCGATGGATCTTCACCTGGATTTCCATTGAATTTAGGAATATCTGATGGAAGTTTATGAGGAATCATCAGCCACCAAGGTGTGTAGGCAATTGGATCATTGGTTAACTGGTTCAAATATGGTAATCCTAGAGTTGCTACAAAGGGCAACTATTGATTCAGGTCTGGTGAAGCATACCCAGGATAAGATGGGATCGCCTGAGCAGTGGGTCTTCGCATACTAACATAATGTATCTGATGTTGGTAATTTTGATAAGGTTGATGGACATAACCAGTATAAAATGGATGTTGATAACTGTTTTGACAATGCGGTTGTCCATTACCTAAATCACCTTGTTGCTCAGGTCCTCGGTAAACTTGCTGGAATTGGGGTTGTTGATATTGCACCAGCCATGGTTGTTGAACCATTTTTTGTTGCCCAATACTGGATGATTGACCAAGATGCTGAGTCATAACACCTGTTTGAGCCTGAGTCATCCTGGCTAAGGAAGCACTAACTTGAGATTGTGACGGAGCCGTTGAGACAACAGGTTGTTTTACTGCAACATGAGTAATCTGAGGTTGACATACAATAGGCTGTGCTTCTACTTGCAACACACTCAAAATAGTGGGCGTAGTGGCAATATTCAACACAGGGTGTGTTGGTTGCATTGAATATACAACCCTTGGTTGTTGAGGCAATATTGGTATCCAACCACCGAATGTAATTCCAGTTTGTCCTGAATTATTTTGTCAACTCTCATACAGTTGTTCTCCAGGAGGGAACAATGAAAAAGCATACTGCCCCCCATATGGTGGTAATCCAGCATTCAAAGGATAGTTGGGTCTTTGAAGACTAGTTGCCCAAATTGAAACTGGTATGCAGGATCAATTTGCTGAGCTTCAATATAGGAAATTCCATATAGGGCCCCGAAAGAACCAATGGGAACAAACCATGCCGTCGAAATAGTCCCTAGGCGGACTCCATCTAGTGATTGATAACTAGTTGCAACAGATGGTATACCAGAAAATATTGTAGGAGTGGTAGTAGGAGGTTCTGCTATGGCTGTATCAAATGACACAGTCCTAGATGTTGATGGTTGTTCAGACATGCTCAGTCTATCCAAAAGATTTCCTAGCGATTCGATAGGAACTTGCGATGAAGGATGATTGAAAGAACTATCTTCAGGAATAGAATAATATAAGTGGATCCCAGCTCCAAAACGCAATGGAGTATTGGATGGAAGATCCTCTACAACTTCTTCTATAGTAATCAGTCTAGGTGGAAGAGGTAGAATGTCAGGTCCATAAAATATCTCTAGGGCCGAAGAAGGTATAGTTTCTGTAGTGACAGATACAGGAGGGGTGACACCTTCTAAATTCTGGAACTCAACTCCTAGATGTTTAGGTGAGTGAACTTTAGTTTCTGGATCAGCTCTTGATGGAGTTGTTTCAGGTATTGAGGCATCTACCATTACACTAGGATCAATTCTAATGTCCGTAACTGTGGAACTTCTTCTGTAAAGGCAGATGTACCAGAAATGATCGAAGTAACTGTAGTCCCTGATGATGTTCAAACACAAGTTTCAAATAAACCAATAGAGGTGGACTCAGTTAAACAAGACCGTTTCACCTGGAATGGTTTCATTTCTAGAGTCAAAGATGGTTGACTCGCTAGCCTCCGCGAATTATGGGGTTTTAATTGACTTTCTTCCATGATTGCAGATTACTTGATCAAATCAAAATTAAAAAGGGGAAAATGTTATTCCGCATTAAATGAATTTTATGACACTTTGACACAACTTGCTTTTTCAATTTTTAGGAGTCGAGAAAAAGCTAAAGGTGACTCTAGTCACCTTGGATTTTTAATGAGCCTAAAGTGACAAGTGCTCAGATGGACCTTTTCTTTTAAGGAGTTGAAAAGGAACGAAAGTGACCACTCTCGAAATCTAGACAGAGGGATTATCAAACCAATCGAAAAACTGCAATATACACCTTGCTGGTAAATTAAAGAGAAATTACCAAGGACTTTATGTACGGCAATCACTCTTCACAAATGTTGTGTTCAGTGCATTACGATCGATAGAGTGGCAGACACGGCTTCATAAGGATAAAGGATATCAGCCTATTGTGGTCTCCCAATATATACTCTACGGTATGGGGAGCACAAGTCTGTACTGGCCCTTGTCGTATCAAAGAGAAGGAATCACCCAAACTTCGATGGAAACAATAGTTACCAGGCTTTACGACGTCAGAATACGTCTCTAGCCTAGACTTCTAGATGTCGTGTGTTAGGTTCCAAAGTGTTTTTATGTTCATTGAGGTTTATTTTATAGTTGATATTTTTTAAGAAGTTTTCCTTTCAAGGTTCACCACATGATGTAGATGTAAAATTCCTAAATATGTAATCTAAAATGATAAACAATCGTTTGTTTTCTTTTAGCAATGAAAATCCTAGCTACTAAGGAAAGAAGTGTACGATTCTTTCAACGGAGAGCACACACAAAATGCACTTTTCCTAATTCATTTTCCGCATGCAGACTAAATGTAAATGCACATGCATGTATTTTTTTTTCTATTTCCTTAATGTGAGAATGCAAAAAAGAAAACTAAGTACAGATCTGAACTATTTTCTTCAAAGCAACACTTTAACAATTTTTTTCAAAACGAAAGGAAGACTAAGACGACACTTTCAATTTCGAATGAAAAACTGTGTTTGACACTTCAAAAACTAATAATTCAAATCAAATACAATTACAAAAGTATAATCGACTATCTAGAAGAGGAAGACTTTACGACACTCTTCTTTTCGACTCACAATGATAGTTGCAACACTTTTGAATCAAAAGACGACAATTCGATTAAGCTACTATTTGCAAAGGAGGACTGTAAATGATGAAAAACACATTAAAAAGTTCACAATTCCTAATCAGTGGAGGCTAAATAATCTAATGGAAGAAGGCTTCAGTGATGATATACCGATCATAGACAACAAAACTACTAAATAGAGCTGAAAATAATGAAGAAAAAACCAAATTCCAGAGAGGGAAGCAGTCTCATTCAATCATCGCACCTGTCCTTAAGGGAAACAGGGATGCATCTCACCTACAACACACGGGAGGTGCGATGCATCTAGACTTCCAGTCAGACACAATGTGGTGTGGTGGGCTCCAGTATTATAGCAATGATGCTACAACTCCTGGGACTCCCTTCTTTACTTTTATCAACCCGTTTGTTCGTAACAAACTTGGAAGCAACGATGCTATATGCACAAGTACTAACTCTTGCCGGAGGCTGTCACTTGATCAGTTGGCACAAGTCCACTAGGGGCTTAAGCCAACTTCTATGAGCTCTTAGAATAATCTTTTAATTGTGATGGACAAAAGCTAACTCAAAGGAGGCTAGTCTACTTGCAGAAAGAAGCTGAAAGCTGAAAGGAAATGCAAACCCTAGCAAACCCTAGTTTTACCGACTAACCCTACTAGTGCAAGAAAAGAGATGAAAGCAATGGAAATGGATGCCATTGACTCTCAGAAAGGATAAATTCATGTGACTAAGCTACTTCTGAAGGAAAATATGGACAAAGCATCTTTTTGTATTTTTGAGTAATCTGTCAGAATTATTATGCATGTGCTTTAACTATCTTTGACTGTGCAGAGGTTGATTGGAAAAAGGAAAGGGAGTATAAGCACTTGTAGGAGGTTGGGAAGGTGAGAAGAGGGCCTAAGTGGTACCTAGCACCCTTCCAAAGAGTTTCACAGTGTTCAGATCTCGAAAAACTGCTCTCGTGAATTTCTACAGAAAGTCTGCAGGGGTTCTACAGGATGTTCTATAGGAAGATCCGAAAGAGGATTTTGGAGGGTTGATGGTGGAAAAATGGTGGGAAAGTGGAAATGGAGGTTGGATGAGGATGTAAAGGGGTCTAGGAACTGGTGAATGAATCTAAGGAGTGATTGAGGTGGTTGGATTCGTTCAAGGATGGAACGAGCAATGCTACACAAGGATGTAGAAATTAGGGCAAAGTGGGAAAGTGTGGCAAATGAAGGGAAGGAATCTTGGATTACGGGTTGGAGCAGGTTGTATGATGGAGGAAGGGTAGGTAGGGATGTATTATAGGTGTTCTGCACACTATTTTCCAAAACTGATCGGACAAAGACTAGGAAAACCAAAGATCTAGCTATTTTGACCTAATTTGACCTACAAACCAGAAATATGATGAACAAAAGTTTATTGACAGAAAATCATGCAAGATAACTAAGGAAAATAAGCAAGAATAGATCTAAACATGCAAGTACAACTGGTAGAAACTTTTCCAACTAAAAATTTAACACTAGCAATTGCATTGAAAGGCAAAAACAATGTTTTTGTGGCAGCAAGTATGCCTTGGTCTCAGCTCATGATCCCAAGGAGGGAGAGATGAGATCAAGGATTTCTTGATGGCCTTTTTGCAAATATTTTCCTTTACCAAACTATCAAATCAACCTGAAGTATGAAAAGCTACTTTAATCATCAAAAACAACCTAAGTAATAAAACAAGATTTTAACCTAAATAGCAGAAATTATTCTATGAATAAAGCAAAGACACATAAAAGTACACGAAGGAGGTACTGGCACTTGGTTTAGGCCCAAACCCAAGAGGTAAAGCCTCCTAAGAAAGATCAGAGCTGGTACAAGGTGGAATTTATCTCCATTACTCAAAAAATAATCATGCCACAAAACTATTTAAAGCAAAAGCTCGAAGTTGAGCTGAAATGCAGAGCTGCACTCCAATGCGAAAAAAACTATTCAATGGCTAAACTACTAAGGCTTGAAGCCTTCCTACTTACGCACTACGAGGACTCCCAACAACCCTCCTTAACTTTAGAAGCTTGGCCGCTCAAGACTGCAGTTAATTAGCCACTTCACAAAATCTACTCGGCTGCCCATTGAAATCATCTTTGATGGGTTGTTGAACTCCGAGCTGATGGTGGAGAACTCGAGGAAGGGGTCATTTAGTGCTGGAGACACCATTCCTATGAATTCTTAGCCTTATTCCTTCCTTTTTGGCTGTCAACTGGCTCATAAATGCTTAACCTTGGTCCAAAAGATGTCCAAAAATCTGCAATAAACACGTATTAGACTTTGTGGTCGAGTGAATATTCTCATTAATTCAATTAACATACATATATTCAAAAGAATGCATAGAACTATCAAGAACGGTGGATTAATCGATAATAATAAGAAAAATGAGCCCAATAAGTTACCCATTTTTGGGGCTCATCATCACCCCCTGCTAAATGTGTTGCTCATCCTCTGAGCAACTAATCCAACTCATCATCTTTTATTGCCTTGACTACCTCTCTAACATCCTAGCCTTCCGAGGTGATGTCCTCTTCTTGTTCATGAAACCCTGCTTTTCTCTCTGCCTCCTCCTACTGCCTGTGTTCTTCTTCTTCTTTGACCCCTTCCAGCAATCCCAAAAGAAATAGAGGACTGAACTTTAGGCCAATCCAGCTGGCCTTTAGATTTTGCATTGAATGTTTGTAGAGAGGTACTCTGGCCAAAGGCTCCCACATCCTTGTTGGTGAGTGGTACTCCCTTATTTTCAAACTATGGGACAAGGTGTTCCATCTCCTAGTGCAAGCATGTATGCAACTATCACCCAACAGTCTCTCCATGTCCTCAAAGAGCGCGATGGCCTGAGATTGTCTTTCAATGTAGTTTGGGAGAACCCGAGGGTTGTTGGCTAGGTGCTAATGGGCATACACTAGAGCTGAGGGATCTTCTGGTTCTGCTCTGATCATGAGTGGCTCACTCAGCTCCCGGTCCATAACTTCCCAAATTTCTACTGCCCTCTTTTCCTCATGGTTTAACCAAGAGGCCATGGCCATTAGTTTCATATCTCCCAATGCTGCATTGGGGTCCCATAGGTTCATGTTTGGAAGTGCCAAGTTTTGTAAATAGAATTCTGCTAACTTGGCCTTGTCTTCCTCTTAGCTATTGTCACACAAATACATGAACTGATTGTAGTTCTGGAATGGAATGGTGCCCCTTTAGGCCAATGTGTTAATTTTAAATTGCAACCATTGATCCTTAAGATATAATGCATATGACTTTGCAGGTTGCCTACATTGTAAGGCTTCTACTACCCAGCTGGCCACACAGGCCATTTGGGCTTCTTTCTCTTGCACCTGTTGTTTCAAAGCCTGCATTTCTTCTGCTGCCTATGATGTAGGAATTTACAGGGTAAGTTCCTCAGACAGAACACCAGAAGGACACCGCTCACAAACAGATCACAGATCA
>APFE030678607.1:0-20341 GCA_000404065.3 Pinus taeda
ATTGCCTGGAGTTGCAGAGGAAGAAAGAGACACAAAGAGAATCCTATAATTTGGGTGCAGAGAAAAGAGAGAACCACAAGTGAAGGAAATGGTAGTCATTGTGTGCATTTGTGTGTTGTTTTTATTGTCATTTTATCAGAATGGGGTTTCAACTTCACAGGATAACTACCTTATAGATTGTGGATCAAAAAGTAACACAATAGTGGGTGGACGGATCTTCACTGCAGATACCCCTCCTATATATGTCAATTGCCACCAATGAAGGCATCTTTGCTAACACTACAAATTCCAATCTACGGCTTGCTGGTATGTATTATATATTTATATAAACACTGCAAACACTTTATGCAGTGCACACACTTCATTTTTCTATGTAAATATTCTATTTTTGTATTTACTTTTATGGGTATAGAATGAAATATATGAAACTTCTGTGTTTTGTTATGTTTGTGAGTTCAATTTAAGAAACCTGCCATGAAAGTTCGGATTATAGGTTTATCCTATAACATATTATATATAGATAAAATTCACTTCAATAAAAAATTTATTTACAAATGATAAATTCTAATTTGTATTTATTTTTATGGGTATAGAATGAAATATATGAAACTTCTGTGTTTTGTTATGTTTGTGAGTTCAATTTAAAAAACCTGTCATGACAGTTCGGATTATAGGTCTATCCTATAACATATTATATATAGATAAAATTCACTTCAATAAAAATTTTATTTACAAAATGATAAATTCTAATTTGTGTGAATATATATATATATATATATATATGCTCACGCTTGTGAAATGTGTATATATACATGTATAAAATCATTGCTGATTTTTTTCATTTATTCTTTATTTTTAATATAGAAAGGGAAAGTTTATCTTTATATTAAATATGTGTTATAATATCTACTTGTGAATAGATAAAATCTGTTTGTAAATGTATATATGTAGGACTTCTGCGTTGCGGCAAGAGCTACCGACCTTTGGACAAATTATCTGAGATCTGATATCAAGCGAGGTTCGTTTACGCGAGAAGAAGAGTGGACTATTATTAGGTTGCAGGCAATTATAGGAAACAGGTGATCAAACATACAAAAAGATGAATATTCCATAAAAATAGATAAAGATGAATATTCCATAAAAATAGATAAATTTTTATAGGAAGATGTAGATAACTTTTGTAAATATCTGAAGTTCTTCTGTGTTTACTAGAAAAAATTGAAACAACTTTAAACTTTAACCTAATTCATCACCAAAAAGTTCCTGCGAAAATCTACATCTTCCAAACATTTATTTATTTTGATTACGCTTGCAGATGGTCTCTGATAGCCTCACAGCTCCAGCAGAGAACATATAACGAAATCAAGAATTTTTGAAAAATAGATAACTTTTTATAAGAAAATGTAGATAACTTTTGTAAATATCTGAAGTTCTTCTGTGTTTACTAGAAAAAATTGAAATAACTTTAAACTTTAACTTAATTCATCACCAAAAAGTTCCTGTGAAAATCTACATCTTCCAAACATTTATTTATTTTGATTAAGCTTGCAAATGGTCTCTGATAGCCTCACAGCTCCCGCAGAGAACACATAATGAAATCAAGAATTTTTGGAATACAAAATTGAAGAAGCATTTGTTCATGATGGGACTGGATCCCTCGACGCATGCACCCAAACAAGAAGCCAAACCTACTGCTCCATATGGGTAAGAGGCCTTGGTCGTCACTAGGCACAAGACACAGTTGGAAAAGGAAAGACGTGAAGCAGAAGCTCAGATCTTGAGAGAATCGCTTGTCATGGCCTCTGATTCTGCCGCTGGTTACCACACCAATAACAGTACAGTGGAAACGTTCACAAACCCTAACGGCAATCCACCCGTTGATTATGATATGGAATTCAGAAAATGGTAAGGCCTTCAAGAATAAGAATAATCATCTTAATGGAGGAGTCGATTCGATTTTATCATATGAAATTCCTTTGAATCAATGGCTGAAATTGTTGCAATCCTCTAACATATAATCGTGTGGTTTACAAGATGAGAGGTAAGCAGAGAGGGGAGTTGATTTCAGAGGAAACCTGACTTCTAAGCTTGAACGAGTCCGTTCTTCATGGTGCAATCCTCGACATGGTTCTTGAAACACTTCCAATAAACGAATAAAACAGTTCTATATAGGCCTGGTAAGCCAAAAGCATCCTTGATCTGCCTGATTGATGCCAAAGTGGCACTGGTTCACTGGTGAGATCAACAGAGCACCGAGAGAAACAAGGTCATTCAAAATCCCGGGTAGGGGTGAAGTGATGCAATAAATCCATACGGTGCATTGCGTGGATCAAAGATGGACACTAATTTAAACCCGGGTATGATATGCAACTCGAGTTTCTGAATCTTGAACATGCATAATTTAGCTTCACACAAATGGCCGAGGCATCAGATGTGGAAACTGGAAGTATGCAACTTCATACTTACGAACCTGGAAGGTGCATATTAGGCACCGGGATTAAATGACACTGTGTTAATTTAAATTCCAATTGATGAAATTGGTTTCATTTTTCATTTCAAATACCTTGACGGACATCATTCCACTCCCTTTTCATTCCACTCCAAAACTTTCGACTGCTCAAACAGAATCAGATTCCTTCTAACAAAGCTACATAACTCATCCCCAACTCAATGAGTTAACCTAAATTCAAAATATAAATATTCTTCCATACCAGATATTCACTCCAGAAATGTCCGGTGAAGACCATGTCTATGGGCTATATTGTGATATTTTAGCCCCTCAATTTGTTTTGCAAATAAAAATAAAATGTATATCTAAAAAAAACTTGAAATAAGAGATAAATCAGCTATACATTGTGCATCTGCTCCGCAAATATGACCCTGCTGACAGGAATAAAATGCCAATTTCTTTTATCAGTCAAAATATGTATAAGCATACAGCCAGCTTAAGTTATTTCGCGTAGAGTTTTGAGCCTCTTAACTGTAAATATGGTTTACATGAAAACCTGTGAACGAAGAAAAGAAGAGTAAAGTTTGGAAAGAAATAACAAACCTTGGGCATTTTTCTATCATGCCCATCATCCTCAGTTATCACATGTATAAGCATACACCCAGCTAAAGTTATTTAGCTTAGAGTTTTGAGCCTCATAACCGTAAAGCATGCGTACATGAAAAGAAAATATGAATGAAGAAATGAAGATAAACTCAAAGTTTGGAAAAAAGTGACAAACCTCAGGCATGATTCTATTATGCCCACCATCATCGTTCTGTAGAGTTTGGAGTCTTTCAAAGGAAACATCTAAAATGCTTCGTATAATAGGTATAGTATTCTGATCACGATGTTCAACCAATGATCTTAAGTAATGAGGACCTTGCAACCCTGCTGCAGGATTGGGAACCATATCCAGTGGAGGAGCAAGAGACCCATAAAGCCGAGAAAAATGATTGCTTTGTCGAGGCCTCAAAGAAGACACGGATTCCTGTGCAAGACCAGAATTTTCCCCAGCAACTTGCATGCGTAGACTTTGTGGACGACGCCACGGAACAGTTGTTCTTGAATTGGGAACTGAACCAGCAGATATTTGAGCTGTATATGTATTACCACTCATGTTTCTATTCATTGGAGTCCATGGATCATCATTTGACAGCCGGTTGTCAGCACCTCGCATATACCATCCTTGATTAGGTACTCCAGTGATAGGACTGAGCGCTGTGAAGAGATGTCCATATGGCCGCGTGGTAAAGGCTCCTTCAATTCTACTGTCTTGCAGCCGAATTCTTCATCTGCTGTCCACAAGCTATCCACTAACGTTCATTTATAGCTAGGTACACGCCGCCTGAGTCCAAGAAAAGGATCAGGTCAGGTTCAAGTCATGGGCAATTTTTGAGGAATAGAGACCCCTAAAACCTGACTTCTAAGCTGAAACGAGTCCGTTCTTCATGGTACAACCCTCGACATGGTTCTTGAAGCACTTCCAACAAACTAAAAAAAGGGTTCTACACAGACCTGGTAAGCCAAAAGCATCCTTGATTTGCCTGATTGATGCCAAAGTGGCACTGGTTCACTGATGAGATCAACAGAGCGCCGAGAGAAACAAGGTCATTCAAAATCCCTTATAGATGGTCTCTGATAGCCTCACAGCTCCCGCAAAGAACAGATAACGAAATCAAGAATTTTTGGAAAATAGATAACTTTTTATAAGAAGATGTAGATAACTTTTGTAAATATCTGAAGTTCTTCTGTGTGTACTAGAAAAAATTGAAACAACTTTAAACTTTAACCTAATTCATCACCGTGAAAATCTACATCTTCCAAACATTTATTTATTTTGATTACGATTGCAGATGGTCTCTGATAGCCTCACAGCTCCCGCAGAGAACAGATAACGAAATCAAGAATTTTTGGAATACAAAATTGAAGAAGCGTTCGTTCATGATGGGAATCGATCCCTCGACGCATGCACCCAAATAAGAAGCCAAACCTACTGCTCCATATGGGTATGAGCCCTTGGCCGTCACGAGGCACAAGACACAGTTGGAAAAGGAAAGACGTGAAGCAGAAGCTCAGATCTTGAGAGAATCGCTTGTCATGGCCTCTGATTCTGCCGCTGGTTACCACACCAATAAAAGTACAGTGGAAAAGTTCAAACCTTAACGACAATCCACCCGCTGATTATGATATGGAATTCAGAAAATGGTAAGGCCTTCAGGAATATGAATCATCATCTTAATGGATTAGTGGATTCGATTTTATCATATGAAATTCTTTTGAATCAACTGCTTAAATTGTTGCAATTGTCTAACATATTAATCGTGTGGTTTACAAGATGACACATAAGCAGAGAGGGGAGTTGATTTCAGAGGGAAACGCCTTACAACGTAAATATTTTTCTTTATTACAATAAATCCAAATGGGACTATCACACATGACATAATTTATTCTTTGTCCTAGAAAGACCTAGAAGCACAGAGAACATGATTTTGTACCAAACTTGAGCATGAAACTCATGGTTTACATAAAACAAAATTCTTTCATTTTCTTTCTTTATACAAAATATACAATGTCATGATTACAGATAGGTCATTATGAAGACTGAAACTAGTTATAATTTCCAACACTCCCTCTTAACTAGGGAGGTATTCATAATCCCATCATGATGTGTAAGGAATCTCATCCTCAAAGCATTCTCATAAGAAGAGACAGATTGATAAGCCATCTTTTTCAAGCATCTATACCATTAACCAACATTGCCATTGAAGGCCTTAAATAGACATCATGTTGGAAGGCTTTACGTGAGCTGCAACACTACCTTTAAGGCACATACCCCATTTGGATGTTCACTAGGTATGTCCTTTTAGGACTATTCTTATCTTGGATTCCCAATATTGAACCTCAAAGAATTTCCGTCCTCTTCAAATACTCTTGTCTTAGATACCTAACCTCACTATCAAGTAGGATCAATCTCTAACTTATTTCTTGGATTCTCCTATCCATAGGAAGTTCCAAACTTAGATGCTTATCCAATCCTCCAAACTCCATTATTTCTTTATGGCTTTCACTAAGACTTATGGTTGTTAGTCCTATTCTAGTGCCTGGCCCATATAGGCAAGAACTATCCAACATCACTCCCTCTCAATGAGGGAAGAGATATCTACCAAACCAAGCTTGCCTTTCAGGTACTCAAGCTTCTTGTTTGGTAACACTTTAGTTAGAATATCTACTACTTGTTTATCTGTAGCTATATAGTGTAGCTCCATGATCCCATCTCATACCAAGATTTTGATGTAGTTGTACTTATTATTTATATGATTTTCCCTAGCATGAAACACTAAATATTTTTTTAATATTATACAACTTTCATTATCACAATGTATGCATGTAGGGTTAAGTGATCTTTCAAACAAATTTGATAGTAACTTCTTGAGCCAAACTGCTTCCCAACAGACTTTGCTTGCAACAACATTGTTAGGTCCCTATAATACTAGTGATGCCCCCATTACTATTGTATTTGTATCCCTTATTAATATTGTTGTGCCCCTATTGTCCCCATATTGTTATTACTGTGCCCCATGGAATCCCTCTATTGTTATTTTTGTGCCTTTATATTATTATTGTTAGTTCGGCTTGGTTATATTGTGACTCCTTAGACTCCTATATATAGAAAGGAGGTTTTGTCATTTGAATCATCCAAGAATTTTTCATTTATGTAATATAAAGGAGGTTGCCCCCTCGAAGAGGCTGAATTCTAAGGTGTTGATCTATCTTTTGTGAGCTGGTTTCATAGCAAGTACCACTTTCATGATTATATGGGTTTATCATTATTATTTTCCAAGTCATTTATTTTAAGTATTTTAAGAAAATTTATGATTAAATATTAGAAAAATTACATTTTTTCATATATATCTAAAGGTGGTATGGGTTTTGTGATATTGTAGGCCTACTAGGAGATTATAGAAAGATCCTATTTGGGCACCCAAACACAAATTCGAATTTAAAATTCCAACTCATAAAGATTTGTGGAATATTTGTAAAATATGTGGATTATTAACTAAGCACATTCAAAGGAGAAGAATCATGGATGTCTCTTATCAAAACTAAGAGAGAATTCTGAGAGGATTTGTATCTTATATTTTTAGGTGATTGGTTGTAACCGCAAGAGATAAATGTGGATTTAGGAGAGATTTAAGGATCTATATTTATTGAATAGCTATCTTCAATTTTTGTAGAAATAGGAGTGCATCCTTCATACAAAGGGTTCCCAAGTTGGAGGTTGTTAGTTTCTAGTTAGAAGTTGCTAGTTAGGAGGTTCCAAGTTCCAAGTTCCAAGATGTAATTTGTAAAGTGAGGATAGAGAATTATTGTAATATCTTGTAACTTCGTTTTATGAAACACACATACTGCTATTTTGATATCCAAGATGTGATAGTTGTTCGGTGTGCTTGTTGAGGAATGGAGGCCCCCCATCAACCATAGTTTGCACACCTTTGTACATATTGGTAACATAGTGTAGTTATGTTATTTCATTTATTTTCAGCAAGTATGTTTTCATTTTATGCAAGTGAGATTTTCCTTTCAGCAAGTGTGATTTCATTTCAGCAGGTGTGAGTGTGATTTCAATTTAGCAAGTGCGATTTAATTTATGCAAGTGTGATTTCAATTTCAGGCAAGTGTTATTTCCTTTATGAAAGTGTGATTTAAATTTCTTTATGTTTGGTTTGGATTGGATTGATTTTTATTTGATTTGAAATTAGTTTCAATTGCATTAGATTAATCTATTTTGATAAATAGCCACTTAGTACATATATTACACGTATACTTCATCAGTATACGAACCTCGAGTTGACAATTAATGCCAGAGATTTAACTCACAATTAAATCACCCAACAATAGTCCTATGAAAAATTAACATGGTATCAGAGCTTGGGTTGATGAAAATCCATGGAGATCACCCTGATGATGACACCATTGATGAAAGCAAGAAGAGGATGGTGGAGACCTAAAATAATTCTAGAGTTTGAATAAAACCCTAAGCAACTTGATTATTAGGATTAGGGTTTGAGAGAAACCCTGGTTTATTGAGAAGACATGAGATATAATATGGTCAATGTAAGGAGGCTCAAGTACTTAAGAGAGATTTGATGAAGCCATAGATGGGATAATCCCTAGTAGGCCTGGTTGGTTGATTGTTGGCAACATTGTTATGTGGACAATGGACATTAATGGCTCTTGAAGGTTGGTTCAAGAGGGAGATAATCACCTCTCATTGAAGATAAATATCTCCTGACGTATGATGTATTCTCAACAATCAAGCTTTCTATTGGGCTCCAGTATTACAACAATAATGCTGCAACTCCTGGGACTCCCTTCTTTACTTTTATCAACCTGACAGTTCGTAACAAACTTGGAAGCGACGATGCTGTATGCACAAGTACTAGCTCTTGCCACGGCTGTCACTTGGTCAGCTGGCACAAGTCCGCTAGGAGCTTAAGCCAACTTCTATGAGCTCTGAGAAGAAGCTTTTTAACAGATGGATGGAAGCTAACTCAAAGTAAGCTAATCTACTTGCGGAAGGAAACTGAAAAGCTGAAAGGAAATGCAAACCCTAGCAAACCCTAATTTTAGTAGCTAGCCCTACTGATGCAAGAAAGAGGATGCAAGTCACTGAAAGAGATGCCATTGACTTCTATGTAGGTAAAATGCATGTGTCTAAGCTACTTCTATAGTAAAATCTAAAGAAAACATATTTTTGTATTTTTGAATAAGTTGTCAGAATTATCATGCATGTGCTTTAACTGTTTTTGAATGTGCAGAGGTGGATTGGCGAGAGGAAATTCTTGCAGGAGGTCAGGAAGGTTCAAAGAGGGCTTAAGGGGTCCCTAGCACCCTTCTAGAGAGTTTCACAAAGTTTGGCTGTCAAGAAACCTCTTTCGTGAGCTTCTACAGGAAGTCTGTAGGGGTTCTATAGGATGTTCTGTAATTTCTACAGGATGATCAGAAAGGGGATTTTGGAGGGTTGATGGAGGAAGAAAGGTGAAGGAGTGGGTATGGAGGTGAGATAAGGGTGTGAGGAGGTCCAAGACTTGGTGGATGGAGCTGAGGAGTGGTGAGTATGGTTGGATTTGTTCAAGGAGGGGTAGAGCAATGTTGCACATAAATATGGAAATTAGGGCAAAGCGAGAGAATGTGGCAAATGTAAGGAAATAATCTGAGTTAGAGGATGGAGTAGGTGGGAGTGATGGAGTACGGGTAGATAGAGAAGTATTACAAGTGCTCTGCAAGTTATTTCTCAAAGAGAACAAACAAAGACTTGGAAAATCAAGGACCTAGTTACTTTAACCTAGTCTGACCTAGATATCAGCAAGGAAAATGAATAAAAGTTTATTTGCAACGAAATCATGTGAAATAACTATGCAACTAAGCAATCATGAACCTGAGCATGTAACCACTACTGGTATCAATTTCTGAAAATGAGAATCTAACACTAATAATTGCAGGATGAAGCAAAGTTAATGTTTTTGGTGGCAGCAAGGTCACCTTGGTCCCAGCTCATGGTCCCACTGAGGGAGAGGTGAGATCCGAGGTGCTTGATAGCCTTTTTTTGAAGATCTTCTCTGTTATTAACCTATCAAATCAATCTGAACATGAAAAGCCTTCTTAATCATCAACAATGATCTAGGTAACCAAGCAAGATTCTAATCTACTTAACATAAATTATTTTGCAAAGATACTAAAAACAAATAACAATACACAAAGGAAGCCTTGGCACTTGGGTTGGGCCCAACCCAAGAGCTACAGGCTCTTAAGAAAAACTCAAAACTGATGCCAAATAAATTTGTGTTCCATTACTCAAAAATAACCATGTCACAAAGAAAGTTGTACAACAACAGCTACAAAATGAGCTGAGAAAATAACAACACTGTAGTGCAGAAATACAACTGTTTAAAAAGTAACCTACGAAGGCTGGAAGCCTTCTTATTTATGCACTACGAGGGTCTCCAACATCCCTCCTTAACTCAAGGGGCTCAGCTGCTCAAATTGCGAGTGATCAACCACTTTACACAAGACTGCTCGCCTGCCCTTAGGAATCCTTTTTGGTGGCCTGCTGAACATCAAGTTGAGGGTGGAGATTTTGAGGAAGGGGCCATTTAATGTAGGGGACACCCTTCCTACGAATCCTCACCCTTGTTCCTTCATGCTTGGCTGTCATCTGGCTCATAATTGCTTGGCCTTGGTCCAAAATTTGTCCAAAAATCTGCAATAACCACGTGTTAGCCTTCTTGGTCAACTGACTATCTTCATTCGTTCAACTAACATAAATATACTCAAAAAACATGCATAAACTATGAAAAATGGTGGATTGACGAAGAAACGTTACGCAAAATGAGCCCAATAAGTTACCCAATTCCGGAGCTCATCATCACCCCCCTGCTGAATGGGTTGCTCATCCTTTGAGAAAATAATCCAGCGCATCATCCTTGATTTGCTTGACCACCTCCCTCACATCCCAGGCCTCCGAGGTGATATCTTCTTCACGGTCATGAAATATTGCTTTTCTTTCCACTTCTTCCCACTGCCTGTGTTCCTCCTCTTCTTTGACTCCTTCCAGCAGCCCCAAAAGCAAGGGAGGACTGAACTTGAGGCCGATCCAGTTGGGCTGAAGATTCTGCATGGACTGTTTGTAGAGGGGTACCCTTGCCAAGGCCTCCCTCATCCTTGTTGGGGAGTGGTATTCTCTTATTTTTAGGCTATGGGATAGTGTGTTCCGCCTTCGGGTGCAAGCATGCACACAATTATCCCCCAACAGCCTCTCCATGTCCTCAAAATGGGCTATGGTTTGTGCTTGTCGTTCAATGTAATCTAGTAGGGCCTGAGAGTCATTGGCTAAGTGCTGGTGGGCGTATATTAATGCTGAGGGATCCTCCGGCTCTGCTCAGATCATTAGTGGTTCCTTTAGTTCCCTGTCCATAACATTTCGGACCTCTGCCGCTCTCTTTTCTTCATGATTTAGCCAAGAGGCCATGGCCATAAGTTCCACATCTCCTACCGCAGCATTGGGATCCCACAAATTCATGTTGGGAAGGGGCAAGTTTTGTAGGTAGAACTCTGACAATTTGGCCTTGTCCTCTAATGAGCTACTATCACATAAATCCATGAAATGATGGTAGTTTTGAAACAAGGTGGTGCCCCTTTGGGCCAAGGTGTTAATCTGGAACTACAACCACTGATCCTTGAGGTATAAGGCATATGATTTGGTAGGTTTCCTACATTGCATTACCTCCACTGCCCAAATGGTGTCCTTCTCTTGTACTTGATGCCTTAGAGACTGTATCTCATGTGCTGCTTGCAATTCCTTCTCCTGTAGCTGTCTAGTTAGTGCCTCAATTTCAGCCTGCAACCCATCTCTTCTCTGTTGTTCATCAGGGGTTTCTTTGTCTGCTGTGGGCTTTTCTTGTTGCTGTTGTTCTCCCAAGGTGTGGGGCCTATCTTCCTTATAGTGTCCTTGTAGCTGTAGTTGCTATTTTAACAACTTGTTTTCTTCCTGTAGCTTGGCCCGCTGACTGCTCTTCACATGCCGTACCATAGCCAATTCCCTTCTTGCCTCCCTAAGTTGTTCTTCCAGGGAACCTATGTCTGCCACACCCTTGGACTTGGCGATTTTCATCCAAGTGTGGGTCCTCACTCTCTCTTCTTCTAATGCAAAGAAAAGTGGCACCGCGAATTTTTGGGGAATTATCTTTCCGACCTCTAACAGGTTATAGTAGGAGCCCAAGCTAGGCTGGGGCCTTGGTTCCAAAATGTTTTCAGTATTTTATTCCTCCTGTGAGAATTTGGCTGCCTTTTCTTCCAATTCCTCGGTCTCCTTTAGCTTAGCCAACGTTTCCTGTAGAACTGTCTTGGCTTCCTGTAGAGATGTCTTTGTGTCCATCATTTTAATCCTTTCTCTCTAGGTGGATGTTTTTGGGCTTCCCCGTTCATAGGTGATGGATGCCTTTGGAGGAGACCTTTCCTTTTGTTTAGCTGTGGTGTCCTCAATTGTAATTGGCTCCTTTGACTATGGTTGGGGTCTGCCAGCTTTTATCCGCGTGCTCCTTCTTTCCTTAAAGTACATGGAAGGCTCCCTTTTTCGCTTCCTTTTTTGTTTTGGAGATGTGCTTAAGGAAGCCAGCACAACTGCTGCCTGCCTGGCCAAAATCTCAGGTGATTTCTCCTTTTGCTGCTCTGTTTCCATGCTTCCTGTAGAAAGTCTTGTGTCAACTGTTTTCATGCTTCATGTAGAAACTGTTTTCATGCTTCCTGTAGAAACTGTTTCAACTGTTTCGGTATGCTTGGCTAGATGTGTCTTTCCTTTTAATTTCTGTGTGGTGGCCTTGGCTATGCCCTCCTTTGTTTGGACTTTTTCAGTCCTCTCTGCTCTACTCTGGAATCGTTTCTCCTTGGGTGTTTATGCCATTGTTCCTCCCACAGTTTAGGCTCAGCAATTTGGCCTTTTCCTCGTTTCTCTTTCTGTTCTTTTTGTGGTGGTTTGTCCTGTGTTTCTTTACCACTGGATTTCTCTCCTGCTTTAGTGTGTTCCCTTTCTTCACTGTTGGATGAGGTGAGCTCCTCAGCCAGAATTCGAATATCATCATCTCTGGACATGTTTCGGAAAATCTCCCAAGAGAGGGGGACAGTGTAGGTGTGGAGGGCATCTTCCACTAAAAGCTTGATGAGCCCATAATGGGCTAACTGATCCGGTGTCCCTTCCTTCAATTTTGTGCCACATTCAATTAATTATTACAGAAGAAAATAGGGATGCTCAACTTCTGTTCTGGAGGTAAATCCATCCCATGTCTTAGTTCACTCAGCAAGCTGAAATGATAGCCGTAGACAATGCTAAACCTCCTTTCACAGGTAATGTATTTCATGATTTGGAGACTGACTTCGCTCCAAAGAGGATGTAAGCTGGCTCTCCGGACCCCGTTCTTGTCTTTTGCAGGATGTTCCTCGGGTAGGAAGTATGCTTTCTTGGCTTTTTGGCCCAATGCCCTCTCTTCTTTGCAAGGTACCCCTAATGGCAGATCAGTAACTCGACTAATGAGCTCAGGGGTAAGCTTTAGGGTCAACCCTATGAAATTCACTGTGGCTTGTGTCTTGGATTTAGGTTGCAGAGACATTAAAAATTCCTCTGTTATCTCATCATCATGACCTTGAATTTTGTCACAAAAGGTCATCCAATTGGCACGGGTGAAGAGATTCACCACCTCAGGATGTTCACGCAATTTACTGGAATCCGAGGGTTCTTTCTTGATAAACCCCCTGGCATGGTGAGAGTGCTCTATTTTATGCTCTGATCAGAAAGGGAATGCTGTTTATGGTTTCCTCCTTTGAACTTTAAGAAAGGATCTCTCGGGTGTTTAAATTTCAGTTTGCACCAATTCCCTGATTCTAAGGCTTTTGCGGCCCAAAACTCGGCTGTCCGTGTATAAAAGGAAAAATTGGGTTTCCACAGGTAGAGTACAGAGCTCAAATTTCATCCCCAACATACATACAACCATGTAAATTCAAATTCTTCATACACATGTTAGCCCTCATAGTGCTTTATATTTTCTACAGGAGAAATTTTTCACAGGAACCGTGGAGGAGAGTTTTGACGCAGAAATGACTGAGAAATTCTGTGCAACACACAGGCAAACTGCTATTTTCGACTCACAGGAGGACTTGTCTCTAACTCTCCAATTCAAGATAGTTCAATTCACCACCTTTTCGAAACATACCATGCATGGAAGAGTGTTTTCGAGCCTACCTCTCTCGGAACTCCAAATTCGACGAAGAAAAGTCCAGGCTTCTCTGCTCCAGAAAGCTATGCCGTACTTCCTGTAGAACTCTTGCTGGCTTCTGTATGATATCACTGTGCCTCTGAACGAGCCTGGTACGTAGGAGAACTTTGAAATAGGCCAAAAAGCTCGGTGGAGGACGACAGGTTAACAGGTTGTGGAAGCAGAGGGCGCGTACTTCGGCCAAGGACGTTGCAAGTGCAAATAAACAGCGGGTGGTGAGAGTCTTCAGCCAAGCATCTATTAATTGCGGAACAATTCGTAGCAAGGGGGTGAGGTGGCTGGACCGAACCGTTAATCCAACATCACGACCATCATTTCTCTGCGTGTCCCTGGCCGCCATCACCTCCCCTCTACCATTAACTGTCGCCACCACTGCCAGTCTCGACGATTTTCCCCGACTGGAAACTCCACACGTGTCGGCTGCACGGTTCGTTGGAAATTTTGAACGTAACTAAGCTTGTTCGGATCCCACGAAGCCTTGTAATTGGCTAAGGGTGGCCAGTCTGACTAGCCCCCGATCCTCGTCCAATCCGAACCATTTTCACAGACATGCATTTTTTGAAATATAGTTTATGCAATTGATGAATGAGTTTAGACACTTACCTACATGGCCGTGGATGCCTTATGCATACTTCGGGTCTTGGAACCACTGCTTCGCTTGCTGCTGCCTCGTGCACGGGTGCTAGAACCCATTCTTCCATTTGTTGATGCGGTATGCGCGGGTTCTGGAACCCGATCCCTCGGTTATCAACGCTGCATGCATAGGTTACGTTTGATTTCGGCTGCCGAGGATGTTCTCACGTCTGAGAGGAGCCTTTTGCATGTTCCCTGTGATGATTTCAACTATCCCTACCTCCAGAGTATGTGCTCTAGAGGGATCAGCTGCTATAGGATTCCTGTAGGATGTCCTGTAGCTGCTTCTCCTCCTGGGATGTAGGCTAAATGAGTAGGGCCATATTGCTGATGAGGACCAGATTCGTTGATGAAGAGTCTAGATGGAGCTTGGACAGGTAGAGTGTGCGAGACTTTGCTGCTTGACTTGTCACTTAAAAATTCTTGCTGTCAATCTGAGGAAAACAGGGTTTATTGTATGACTGTGTAGGAATACATAACCAGGTGGGTGACATAGGTGTAAAGAGATGGAACAGGGTGCCATATGGTGATGGGTGGAATAGAGGGGTGGCTGCAGGCCTAACAAACAGATTCCAACCATCAGATTCCCTTTAAAAATCGAATTTGGCTCGCCCGAAGGTTCTATAGGATGTTTCCTGTAGAAATATAGAACTTCCTATGGAAAGCCCATAACTTCCTGTAGAAAGCCCAGAACTTCCTGTAGAAGGTGGAATCTAGACCGGAATGTGATCAAATCCTAGGAAAGGTGAGTGTCCATGGAGGGAGTGTCTGTAGGGATGTCCTGTAGCCTGGTACAGACCCCTATCCTCCTTTTGCACACCCTCCTTAGCTGCAATGTATTCCCTGCAACCAACTATTATTTTACAGAGATTAGGCATGTTTTATCTTCTTTTCTTTTTTTTTGGAGAGAGCAGGGCGCCTCCATGAGGTTTTCACCCTCGCTATCTACCCTGGGTGCCTTGAAGAGGTTTTCACCCAAGGATATTTTTATTCCATTTTCTTTTTTTTTTTCGAGAGAAAGCTAGGGTGCCTCCATGAGGTTTTCACCCTCACTGTCTGCCCTGGGCGCCTCAGATAGGTTTTCACCCAAGGATCTTTTTATTCCTTTTTTTTTTTTTTGATGATCAAGGTGTGGGTGGAATAGAGGCAGGGCCCTGCTCCACTACCAGCACTGATTTGTCCAAAGTTTCAATGAACTCCTGCCTCGAAAGGGGTTTCCTGTAGATTTTTAATCGATGCCCATTGACGAGCATGGGGATGGCTTCTTCATCAATGGTCCTAATAAGGACTGAACCATTGTCATGGCATCTTTCCACTGTATATGGTCCTAACCATCTTGTCCTCAGCTTCCCTTTGAAATCCTTGTATCTTGAGTCATACAGCAGCGCCCAATCTCCTGGCTGGAATTACTTTTCATTAAGGTGTCGGTCATGCAATATCTTCCTCTGGAGTTGAACTACTTCTGAGTGGAGGAGGGCCTGCATTCTCTGTTCATCTAATCCATTCAGATGCAGTAATCTTTCACATTGAGCATGGTTGAGATCTAAGTCCATCTGAGCCGCCACCTTCAATGTGTTGTACTCGAACTCTATCAAAGCTTTATTCCCGTAGACCAACTCATAAGGTGTGAAATGTATTGTAGTTTTCCAAGTGGTGTTGTAGGCCCAGGTGGCCTCAACCAGGCGATCTGCCCAATCCTTTTTGCTGCTGCTCACCACCTTAGTCAAAATCTCCTCCAACGCTCTATTAGTGACTTCCACCTGCCCATTTGCTTGTGGGTGATACGGGGTGGAAGTTTTATGCTTGATCTTGTGGTGAGCGAGCAGGTCTTCAATCAAGTTAGAGGTGAACTGGCTTCCTTGATCAGTGACTAACTCTCTTGGATAGCCAAACTTGTAGAAGATATTTTCCCTTAAAAACTCAGCCACTTTTTCTTCTGTCGCTGCCTTGATTGCCTTTTTTTCTGCCCACTTTGTCAGGTAGTCGTTGCACACAATGATGTAAGACCTTTGCTTTGAAGGAGGGTTGATAGGACCCACAAAATCCATGCCCCACTTCTCAAATGGATCAAAGGTCACTTGAGGTTGGAGGGGCATTTCATCCCTTGGAGTCGGTTTCCCCATCCTTTGACATGGGTCACACTGGCTAATGTATCTTCTAACATCTTGATGAAGAGTAGGCCAATAGTAGCCTACCTATAGAATTTTGAAGGCGGTCCTTTTTGCTGCAAAGTGGCCTCCGCAGGGCCCATCATGACAGTTTAGGAGGATGTCAAAGACTTCCTCCTCCCTAACACAACGCCTCAAGATCTTATTTGGGCCAAGTTTAAACAGGTTGCCCCCGATCCAGGTGAATGGGGCACTCTTCCTCACAATTATTCTCTTCTCCTTTGAGGATAGGTGCGGAGGGAATTGTGCTGAGACCAAGTAATTTGCTATATCAGCAACCCATGGAGAGAGTACTGAGATAGCAAACCGGTGTTCATCTGGCATCTGGTCATCCACTGTCCCTTCTTCACCTGCAGGCAAATCCAATCTAGACAAGAAGTCAGCAACAACGTTTTCCTTACCCGGCTTGTCGACAATAGTCAAATCAAATTGTTGCAACAAAAATAACCATCTAATGGTACGAGCATTTACATCAGGCTTATTCATTAAATATCTAATCGCAGCATGATCAGTGTGTAAAAATGTTTGATAACCAGTGATGTAGTGTCTGAACTTGTTTAGGGAATGGACTACGGCCAAGAATTCTTTTTTCGGTTACAGTATAGTTCATCTCTGCCTTAGACATGTTTTTGCTGACAAAGTATATGGCATATGGCAGTTTCTCCTCAACTTGTCTTAAGGCTGCCCCTATGGCTTTATTCAAGGCATCGGTGTGGATGTGGAAAGGTAGGGCCCAGTTTGGACCTCTCAAAATCGGGGCGGATACCAGCTTAACTTTCAACTCATCCAGAGCCCCTTGGCAATCGTCAATCCATTTAAACTCAACATCTTTCCCTAAGAGGCCAAACAATGGTGAGGCTAGCTTACTGAAATCTTTAATGAATCTTCTATAATATCCTGCTAAGCCTAGAAAACTCCGAACATCTCTTACCTTCTGAGGAGGTGGAACCTTTTGGATGATAGCAATTTTGTTAGGATCCACCTGCAATCCTTGCTGAGAAATTGTATGACCTAGCACGGCCCCTTCAGTCATCAGGAATTCACATTTTTCAGGACTGAGGGACAAAATTATCTCAATACACTTGGTTAAAACTTTTCCCAGGTTAGTCAATGCTTCTTGGAAGTTGGACCCATAAGGAGTAAAGTCATCCATATAGATTTCCAACAAATCGTGAACCAGTTCAGTAAATATGCTCAATACTGTTCTCTGGAAAGTGGCAGGAGCATTGCATAGCCCAAAGGGAAGGACCTGGTAGGCAAAGGTACCCTATGGACAAGTGAAGGTGGTTTTATCTTGGTCTTCTGGGCTGATTTGGATCTGATTATACCCGCTGAACCCATCTAGGAAAGAGAAGAACTTCTTCCCTGCCAGTCCATCCAACACTTGATCTATGAAAGGAAAAGGGAAATGGTCATTCTTGGTGGCTTTGTTAAGTTCTCGGTAATCTACACAAATTCTCCACTTCCCATTTTTCTTGGGCACAAGCACCAGAGGTGAGACCCACTCACTGCCAGAGATGGGGTAGATGAATCCTGCATCCAACAACTTTTGCAATTCTTCTTTGACAATGTCTTTAAGGGCTGGATTCATTCTCCTCTAAGGTTGCCTGATTGGATTACAATCCTCTTTAATGTAAATGTGATGGGTACAGACTGAAGGGTGTACTCCTTTCATCTCCTTATAGCTCCAAGCGAAAGCATCCAAATGATTGTTCAATAAGCTACACAACTCCTTCTCCTAGGAGGGAGATAAGGAGGAGATGATCTTTAAGGTTCTTTCAAGGCCAAATTCCACATTCTTAACTCTAGGAGAGGTCAGATTAGTCACACAGAGGTCCACTAAAGCACTGGCTTGGGTACCTTCTACCAACTCCTCTAATGACAGTGCACCGGGAGGTGGGTTTTGAATCAAATTCTCAATCAAGTCATCCTCGGTTTGAGGGCCTCCCCTGGTGGCTTCTACTGTGCACAATGGTGCAGAGTAGACCTCGTCCTCATCTCCTTCTTCCAACCAGAGTGGTAAGTCGTGTTCTAGCAGAGGTTGGGCAGGAGGGTATAGGACTAGTTGTTTGGACATAGGCCCATTCTTGATGGTCATGCTTCTAGCTCGACAACTGATGTAAGCATCCACAGTAGCTAACCAAGGCCTTCCCAAAACGAGGGGGTATCCAGTGAGTTTTTCCTGTGGCTGAAGGACCAAGAAGTCCGCAGGGTACTCCCAAGAGTCAACAGAGACCAGAACATCTTCCACAATCCCTTCAGGAGTCACAGTGGAGCGGTCTGCTAACTGCAGTACTGTCGAGGTCTTTCTTAAGGAACTCTGAAGGTTGAGTTTAAGCATAGTGTCCCTGGTCATCGCATTAATGGCAGACCCTAGATCAAGGTGTGGGGGATTATGGTGCCATTGATGTAGACATCAACTATAGGACTCCCAGGGTCCAAATATTTTGGACAGATTACTTGTCCCAACATTAGATCGGACAGTTGTCCTATGACATTGATAGTCGAGGCATTTCTCTTGCGCCTGCCTAGCTGCCTGAAACACTTCTCCTTAATCAATTTGTTGTATATTAGTACATCTTTTATGGCCTGGAGAAGTGGTATTTTCACACACAACTACTCAAGTTTTCCCAGAAGATCAGTCTCCTCTGGGTTTGGTTGCGTGGTTACAGTTAGTCACTCAGGAAAGGATGGAATGGCTTTGGGTTCACTTTCCTGTTTTTCTTCCACATCCTCCGGGGGAGGAGGTTGGCGATCTGGAAGGACCTTCCCAGATTGCAAGTTGATCTCCTGGATCTCCACAGCATAGGTAGGGCACGTTTTCTCCCCAATGTATACCTGCTGGGCCTTTCTGTTGTTGGGGTTCGGGTTCGGTTGGGTAGGCATCTGGGGTTGTCTTGGAGGAGTAGGAGGTAATGGTTGTGGTTGAGCAGGTGGTGGAGGTAGAATGGTGGGAAGAGAGTTGTATTGGGGCCTCCACCCTGGCTGAGGTGCATTCCACTGAGGTTATGGTTGGATATGTGAGTGAAACGAATGAGCAGTAGGTTGAGTATGGTATTGAGATGGATAAGACCACGGAGGAGGTGCGGACCAGGAAGGATGAGCAGGGGGACACCAAGAAGGTATATGAGCGGATTGGTTGGGGCTATAATAAGCTTGGGATGTCCCTTGCATCCCATGCTGGTAAGGTCTAGGCCCATGCGGCCTCCTTTGGTTGAGGAAGTAGAGAGGTTCAGTGGTTTCCTCAGTCCCCTGGTACATGGCTTTAAATCCGGGTAGGGTTGGGCACTGGTTTGTGGGGTGGTCTTCCTCACAAACGAAACATACCTCTATTGAGTGCAATGGACACTTGTTCTTAGGGTGCTTCCTCGTACATCTGGGACAGAAAATGGTCAAAGCCCTCTTAGCTTCCTCTTTATTTTGTTGGATTCGGAAAGTATCAAGTTACATGGAAATGGTCTGTCTCATCTCACTTTTGAGGTCTTCCATCTGATTAACAAACTCATGCATGGAGAAGGTGGTACTCGCTGAAAGTGGATTCCCCCTACCTCTTTTCCGCGCTGCCCTAGAATGGTTTCTAAACACAGTCTTTATGTCCTCATAAGGTAGTTGGTAGATGTCTCCTCGAGCTAGCAAATGAAGGGTATCTAGAAGGTCTTCAGGGACTCCTTGGAGTAGAACCAGCTTCAGAGATTCATGGTCAAGTGTGCACCTAGCCCGTTTATAACTAAGTTGGAACCTTTCCTTGTAGTCTTCTAAAGGCTCATCATTTCCCATGGTCATCTGAAAGATCTCTCCCTTTGTTTCCTTTGACCTACAATAGTCCTGATATTTGTTGTTAAAGGCTTGCTGCATCTGAGCCCAAGTGGTGATACTGTTTCCAGGTAACCCCATGAATCAGCGTAGTGCTGCATCCTTGAGGGTAGAAGGAAAGAGTTTCAAATTTTGCTCGTCCTTGGCATAGTCATAAGTTCGACAAAGGACAAAAAACTCAAACATGAAGGTATCAGGGTCTTCAGTGGTCAATCCATGGAAGTGAGGTAAGGCTGAGGGACTTATGTTCTTCATTTTCATGTCCCCATTGGTCTCTCAAATGGGAAAGGCACTTTCTATTGTTGGGTTGTGTTATATTCTTTCCATGACTAACCTACGTAGTGAACCGGGGGGTTAGAGGAGGGGCGGAGCCCCCCCTTCGTTGCGCAGCGGGGGGGGTCACAGGGGGG
>APFE030678607.1:23469-37658 GCA_000404065.3 Pinus taeda
TGTGTTTTATGTGTTATGCTCTCGCATTTTTATTTTTCCTGTGATTTAGAATTCGTATGCAGGTAATTTCTGTACGGGATTAAAACCTACATCTATTCTCTCCTCATCTCCTATGCCATTTCTATGTTCATCCATGGTCTCAAGAGGGATGTTCTCTTGCTATTCTTCTATTATAGGATATTCATATATCTCTGGAGGTTCACCTATAGGTTCTTCTGGATCACAACCACCAAAGAAGAGAGAAGGGTGACTCAGTGATGTGGTGGGGGTGTTGGGTAAGAATTTTCCGGTATTGTCTCTGTTCCTACGAGGCATGAAATGAAAGATTTTTGGTTGCTTTTGTTTTTTTTTTTGCTTGTACCTGTAAATCTGAAATAGATTGAATTGCAACTAACTAAAATCTATCTTGCTAAAATGAAAGTGCGGTATTGAAATGAAAGCAGGAAAGGACTAATTTATTTTACTGAAATGAAAATGCAGGAATGAAATGCTAGGCTATGCTTGCAAAATTGAAATTGTAGAATTGAAATGCTAGTCTAGGAAAGCAGGAAATGTCTAGTCTACTTTTGCGGAAATGAAATTGCAGAATTGAAATGCTGATCTACGCTTGCAGAATTGAAATGCTAGTCTAGGAAAGCAGGAAATCTCTAGTCTACTTTTGCGGAAATGAAATTGCAGAATGGAAATGAAATAAACTACTTAGCAGAAGGTTGTAGTAGAAAATAGAAGAAAAGTAGCAATAAAAAATACTCTGACGCTTCCCCGGAAACGACACCAAAAAGATGGTGGGCTCCAGTATTGCAACAATATTGCTGCAACTCTTGGGACTCCCTTCTTTACTTTTATCAACCCGACAGTTCGTAACAAATTTGGAAGCGATGGTGTTGTATGCACAAGTACTAGCTCTTGCCGCGGCTGTCACTTGGTCAGCTGGCACAAGTCTTCTAGGAGCTTAAGCCAACTTCTATGAGCTTTGAGAAGAAGCTTTTTAACTGATGGATTTAAGCTAACTCAAAGGAAGCTAATCTACTTGCGGAAGGAAACTGAAAAGCTGAAAGGAAATGCAAACCCTAGCAAACCCTAATTTTACCAGCTAGCCCTACTGATGCAAGAAAGAGGATGCAAGTTACTAAAAGAGATGCTATTGACTTATAGAAAGGTAAAATGCATGTGCCTAAGCTACTTCTATAGTAAAATCTAAAGAAAACATCTTTTTATATTCTTGAATAAGTTGTCAGAATTATCATGCATGTGCTTTAACTGTGTAGAGGCGGATTAGCGAGAGGAAATGCTTGCAGGAGGTTGGGAAGGTTCGAAGAGGGCCTAAGGGGTCCCTAGCACCCTTCCAGAGAGTTTCACAGAGTTTGGCTGTCAAGAAACCTCTTTTGTGAGCCTCTATAGGAAGTCTGTAGGGGTCCTACAGGATGTTCTGTAATTTCTACAGGATTTTCTGTAATTTCTACAGGATGTTCAGAAAGGGGATTTTGGAGGGTTGATGGAGGAAGAAAGGTGAAGGAGTGGGTATGGAGGTGAGATAAGGGTATGAGGAGGTCCAGGACTTGGTGGATGAAGCTAAGGAGTGGTGAGGATGGTTGGATTTGTTCAAGGAGGGGTAGAGCAATGTTGCACAAAAATATGGAATTTAGGGCAAAGCGAGAGAATGTGGCAAACTTAAGGCAAGAATCCGAGTTAGAGGATGGAGCAGGTGGGAGTGATGGAGTACGGGTAGATAGAGAAGTATTACAGGTGCTCTGTAAGTTATTTCTCAAATGGAACAAACAAAGACTTGGAAAATCAAGGACCTAGTTACTTTAACCTAATCTGACCTAGATATTAGCAAGGAAAATGAACATAAGTTTATTTGCAATGAAATCATATGAAATAACTATGCAACTAAGCAATCATGAACCTGAGAATGTAACCACAACTGGTATCAATTTCTGCAAATTAGAATCTAACACTAATAATTGCACGATGAAGCAAAGACAATGTTTTTGGTGGCAGCAAGGTCACCTTGGTCCCAGCTCATGGTCCCACTGAGGGAGAGGTGGGATTCGAGGTGCTTGATAGCCTTTTTCTGAATATCTTCTCTGTTATTAACCTATCAAATCAATCTGAACATGAAAAGCCTTTTTAATCATCAACAATGATCTAGGTAACTAAGCAAGATTCTAATATACTTAACAAAAATTATTTTGCAAAGATACTAAAAACAAATAACAATACAGAAAGGAAGCCTTGGCACTTGGGTTGGGCCCAACCCCAAGAGCTACAGGCTCCTAAGAAAAACTTAGAACTGATGCCAAATAAATCTGCGTTCCATTACTCAAAAATAACCATGTCACAAAGAAAGTTGTACAACAACAGCTACAAAATGAGCTAAGAAAATAAAAACACTATAGTGCAGAAATACAACTGTTCAAAAAGTAACCTACCAAGGCTGGAAGCCTTCCTATTTATGCACTACGAGGGTCTCCAACAACCCTCCTTAACTCAAGGGGCTCGGCTGCTCAAACTGCCGGTGATCAACCACTTTACACAAGACTGCTTGGCTGCCCTTGGGAATCCTTTTCGATGGCCTGCTGAACTCCGAGCTGAGGGTGGAGATTTCGAGGAAGGGGCCATTTAATGTAGGGGACACCCTTCCTACGAATTCTCACCCTTGTTCCTTCATGCTTGGCTGTCATCTGGCTCATAATTTCTTGGCCTTGGTCCAAAATTTGTCCAAAAATCTACAATAACAACGTGTTAGCCTTCTTGGTCAAGTGACTATCCTCATTCGTTAAACTAACATACATATACTCAAAAAACATGAATAAACTATGAAAAATGGTGGATTGACGAATAAAATTTAGGCAAAATGAGCCCAATAAGTCACCCAATTCCGGGGCTCATCACTTGCAATTTTTCAAATGTGTGCATTATCTGTGATAACTTGCATCGCATTTTCTGGTTCTAGTTATTCAATAACAACAATTAAAATTTCAGGAATGAACTTACTATCCTTTACCTCACTGTAACAAGCTTCTACTTTTATGATTATGCAACGACATTAATCAATGGCCTACACCTTGTACCAATCCAACCATATGAGATAATGGAAACCTATGTGCTACCTCATGAGATACAAATTGGTCTTAAAACACCATCATAAGTTGCCTTTGTTTCTTGAGCAAAATTGTTTTGAGTTTTTAATAGTTTGTGTAATGTCCCTCTCTGAATAATCACTCTAAGAGAATGACTTAGTAACCTATTTGATTCCTGTAGGCTATAGTTGGTAAAAAAAGGGGATCAATTAATTTGTTTATTCAAATGACATTTGGGTGGAAAACTAACATGTGAAGGTGACACTGTTTTAGTAAAAAAGGTTAAAAATGAAGAAGAAGAGAGAGACACATGGTATTCTGACGATAAAAGAGAGATTGAAGCTCACTCTTTCAAGATGCATAATAATTTCCTCATATCAATTTGGAGAGCTCTTGTGACATTAGAGTGCTAAGTGTGAAACCCTTGAGAAAATTGGTTTTGGTGGTGAAACAAATCCACCCTAGTAGATTATAAGGAAGCATCACTCAGATCTTTCATATGTATTAAATATTGTTGAAGATTCATTTCATTACTAGGTTGTGGGTATAACCAGAGATTGTGGGATTTTTGGGAGGCCGTATTTTCCATCTGCAATTCATGTGGGAAAAAAGGGGCCGATTCACTCATTGCTAGACCATGGGATCACTTGAGGAGGCCGTAACAATTGTTCTTAACAAGTTGAGTGCATTTTTTTTGAGGTAGGTTCAAGCCATATTTTTGCCACCCAATCTAGAATCAATTTTTTTTTTCTCAATAGCTCAAGTCGTCATTTGTTGGGTTGTGGCATCAAAAGGGAGGGTTGAACCAGGCATCAAAACTACTCTAGTATAGTAATTTTATGACCATCTAAGGGGACATTCCAACATTTTCATCTCCTATTTACCCAAAAAATTGTGCCATTAGCCATGGTTGTTTATGGGATTCCAAAAGTCTACTTTTGTAACTCAAAAGGCTACTCTAGAATGTAATTTCAGGTTAGATTAATCAAACAAATCATAATATATTGGTTTTGTTTATTGTCGTATTTTTGCTTATGGTATGATGGTTGATTTATTTGTTTAGTGAGAAGAGATTTTACATTGAAAAAATATGTTATATTGGTTGAATTTATTTGTTGTGGTATTTTGTTTTGGGTATATTGGTTGAGTTGATTTTCTAGAAAGAGGGGATTTTACAATGGTATTAGAGTGAAGGATCTTACCTTTTATTTTTTGTAGCATTAGATGTGTTATAGCCACAAAATTTGGTGGAGAGGCTAGCATACATGATATCTCCAAAACCCAGAAACCATTTATGAAAATTTCACCTAGAAATGACTTAATTAGTTTATTAACAAATTTTTAAATATTTCCTAAGTCTAAACTTAGGGAATATGGTTAATTAATCAATATTAATAAATTCAAGGCGTGAATCATCTAGAAACTAACATAGATCAATCTAGAGATGATCCTAGACATTGATTAAGTTATAATCTTGGCTGTTGGTGCTCCAATAGAGGATTATAAGAGGAGGTCGATGTGGTGATGGAGAAGAAAATTGAGAGGTTCGATTTCCAGAGTAGTAATAGTCAGTTGACGCGTAATAGATAGAGAGCTAGAGATCGAAGCAGTGTGAGAGGGGAAAGGACAGTGAGTTCGGAGGAAATATTTCTAGTTCTGGGTAGGCAAAAACAAGAGGGCTGAGTTATCCTAGAGAGTTAGTGCAGAGGCTTTATGTAGTAGCTTCAACTGACAAATTGATTTCCTGGTGAGGAAAATCATTCTTAGTTCTAGTTTTTGGGTAGAGTTTCTAGAAGGTTAGAGAGAAGATTTCCTCAGTATCTAGAGGCAGAACGACTTCATCATCAGCAGTTTTGAGCCACACGTGTTTCAAATAACGCTGGAGAAGCTCATGGTGGGGTTTGGAGGCTGAGTTTACTAAAGGAAAGTCATGCCAGAGATTTCTTGTGGGAGAAGGGAATTTCCCTTCAGTATTTTGCTGCTATGGATCGCCAATTTCAGGCATCCAGATTGCACTCAGATTTTTCACTGTTGCATAATATTAAAACCCTCATCTGCTGCACCGATTTTCCCAAGTTGGGTTTTTCTGGAGACTTTTGTCCAAAAATAATTGTGTTAATTTTATGTGCATGTCTGCTAGCATTTCTTCCAACTTTTATTCTTTCACAATTTTATTTGTGTAGATTGTAGTGTTATTTATTCAGTATTTTCCGTAACAAACAAAAAATATTTTGTTAAATTAAATTAACAATTAGGAGAATAATTTCCAGTTGCTACAATAGGGTTCTAGTTTGGAATTTTCACATGGTATCAGAATGCAGTTGATCAGCTCAAGAGCTGAGCTGCGAAGATGGAAGGTGTTTCACTGCTTAGTGGGGGCAACAAATCGAAACCCAGAGGACAACATAGTCCCTTTTCCAAGAGGCCACGTTTCTTTAGGAGATTCAATTTTTCTGAGTGAGGGATAGAAAATTCAATCTCTCCAGATCGAGGGATTCTAGAGGTAGAGGGAGAAACCAAATATTTTCGCAGAGCAGATCTCTAGTTGGACACAATAGTTTTGCAACTATTTTCTAGAGCAGAGCTAGTGCCTGGTGGAAGGAAGAAGAGCACACACTAAGGGAAAATTTTCCTAAGGGAACATCTAGTCTGAAGAAGTTAGATTTTCCTTCTAGATCAGTAGTTGTTGTGAGCAGAGTTTCTCACTCCAGAAGGGAGTGCAGATAGCTAAGAAGTAGTTGAGAAAAACTGAAGAGGAGATTTTTGACATTTGTTGAGATGGCCACTACTGGACTTCATGATCATGACAGGTTGGATGGAGCTTCCAACTATGTCATAAGGAAGGTAAGGATGTCCTTCCTTCTAGATGAATATGGCATGAAGCCAATATTGATGCAGTGGTAGTAGTGCCTCAGGATGTAGATTAAATGAAGAAGTACAAAAAGGATATGGTGCGAGTGAAGAGATTGATCCTAGATGGTGTCCGGGATCATGTTGTATCACACATATCAGCCAATGGAACAACCAAAGAGACATGGGATACACTTTCTAGGTTGTACCAGTGAACTTCTGAGCAACAAAATATGTACTTAGAGGAGAAGATGAGGCTCATCTACATGCAGAAGGGGGAATGCATAAAATATTTCCTCACCAGGATTTAGGAGGTCTAAGACCAATTTCCAGCTATTGGGGAAATTCCTCAACCCATAGGGCTAGTGCGATTATCACTAAACAATGTCTCCGAGGAGTGGCAGGTATTCGTCCAAAGTATCTTGGGCAGAGATACCTTGCCAAGGTGGGACACGATGTGGGCTAATTTGAAGCAGGAGAAGTTGAGACAAGCTCTATTGAAGAGCTCCATCAGTGGCAACAACAACAGATCGAAGCAGGTGAAGGAGGAGGATAATGTGCCCCTCACATCAAAGGGTCCCATTTAGGGATAGGGGAGCAACAGAAGAAGAAGAAGGAATTATCGAAGGTCAAGTGCTTCAGGTGTGGCAATTTTTTCCACTATAATACCCAATGTAATCTCAAGAAGAAGGACAAAGAGGAAAATTAGGACTAGGATGTAGCTCATGCAGAGATCGATAGGCTATCATCTAGGCTGGGGGAAGACTTTTCCATGTTTGGTTATATACCTCTAGGAGTGAGGTGGGGATATTTGATATTGTAGCCTCAGAGTGCTATAGATGGGCAGGATCCTTGAGGAGGTCCACTCCATGGATCAATACCTTGCTATGGGGGCCCACAATATTCAGTAGTAGGATGGATCAATGGCAATAGATGCAGCGAGAGGCCGAGGGACAGTTGCAGACTAGCAACAGTCAAATGTTGGGGAGTGCAGTGTAGAGTTGGTAGCAGTGTAGTTGGCACAGTGTAGAGTTAGCAACAATGTAGAGTCTTTAGTGGAAAATGCAGAAGCTAGTAGCAGTTAGAGGCTCGGGTGATAGATGCATCATACTCATCACAGTTGATTCAATATTTTGGATGCTTTTCAGTTACATATGTTGAAGTTGCAGCAACAACAAATGAGAGGGAGTTGCAGTGCAGATGCAGTGTTGGCAACAGTATGGCAACGTCAGCAGCACCACAAATGCAACATATATCAGAGTTGTGAGTGGTTGGTGGGCAGTATGGCCATACATCAACAACGTGACAAGAGATGATGCAGAGAAAGGGTGTTGCTACAAGGTGTGCATTAACGCTAGAACATATTCCTGGCTAAGAGGGAGGGTTAGTTTTTGTGGCATCATATGTGTTATAGCTACAAAATTTGGTGGAGATGTTAGAATACATGAGATATACAAAAACCATAAATCATTTATGGAAATTCTACCTAGAAATGACTTAATTAGATTATTAACCAATTTTTAAATATTTCCTAAGTCTAAACTTAAGAAATATGGTTGATTAATCAATATTAATTAAGTCAAGGCATGAATCATCTAGAAAATCACACAGATTGATCCAAAGATGATCCTAGCTATTGATTAAGTTTTAATCTTGGCAGTTGGTGCTCCAACAAAGGATTATAAGAGGAGATTAATGTGGTGATGGAGAAGACACTTGAGAGGTTCAATTTATGAGAAGATCGATTTCTAAATTAGTAGTAGTCAGGTGTCAGAGAGAGAGCTAGAAATTCAAGCAGTGTGAAAGGGGTAGGGACAATGAGTCTGGAGGAAAGATTTCCAGATCTAGAGAGGTATCAACAAGAGGGCTGAGTTATCCCAGAGAGGACGGTCACAAGGAAAATTATTTTTTGTCATCTTGGAGGCATCCTATCACAATGGATCCCTCACCATATTGTAGAGGAATCTTTCCTCTTTCCAACAAGCCCTCACTCAGCTCCTAACTCTAAATAATCTAAGAGAAATCAATTTTTGAAGGTCACATATCCTATTTTTGCAGTCTATCCGACATATACTCTATCTCTCAAGTTAGCCTCCCTCCATAGGTCACATCCCTTCATTTATAAGTCAAATCCATATAAATAAGAACTCGTTGTTCATTTCAAAACCATCCAATTCGGTCATCCTATTACAGAAAGATACATATATTTCACAACTCGTGAACTTGAAGGCACAAAATATAGGAGAGTTAGGAGCTGAAGAAAATATTTTGATTGGGTTAAAAAAAGGACGGATCATTTGACCTCTGAAGCAGCTACAAGGGCTCAGACACCAAAGGAAACTAGAAGGATTAATCTACAAGCACCCAAAATTAACTTGGACACCACAGGCGTCTGTAAGACTAATTTACATGCAACCAAACTTAACTCGGACATCACCAGGCAGCCATAGTAACTTTGGAACCGTGATAAAAAAAATAGACAAGTAAACTATTTGTTGGAAGATTGTGGGGCAACATTTGATAAGCCACAACTGAGAATCCTCCACAAAAGCTCGGATTCCCACACAATGTCTTAGATAAGGCACAAGACCTTGACATCACCACAAGAAACCACAGTAAGGCTTGGATCCTTTTCGAATTGATCAAATATTTTTTGGAAAGATGTTCATATTTCTTGCAGGGAGCTATAGAATCGAACCTAGCTACCATCATATCCTTGGATCTGTGATAAGAACGGACAACACAAAATCTCAGACCTTGTACTGAACACTTGGACCTTGTTTTACACTTGGAGTTAAGACCTGGTTAAGAAATTATAGTGGTTTGATTGGATCTCAGTGGATCTTGGGTATTGCAGTCTCAATGGAGCTTTGACTTGTGGAGCATATACACATTTAGGCCTCTACCTGTTGCAACCTCAGACCTGTGTGATGAATGTGAAGATTTAGATGTTGAGATAGTAATGAACTTGAGGGCATAACTTTGAATAGTGAAGTAAAAATATGTGAGAAGTGAAGAATTAAGTGTTTTTGGAGTTATTGGACATATTGAACAATGCAAAATATTGTGAATATATTCGAGTAAGTAAATTATTCATTTTTATTTAGAATATTGAAGGGTTGGTGCCCTACGGGTTGGAGCCTCTAAAAATCAGGTTGGAGCCTTGAGAAGAATAGGGTTGGAGCCTCACAAAAGTCCAAGTTGGTGCTTGGCAACAGGTTGGAGCCTCGAAGATTGAAGGGTTGATACCCTCAAACATCATTGTACTCAATTTTTTTGTAAAAGAGGATTGGTGTACTCGTTTATAATAAAATCCTTATTATTTATTTTTCTGATTATAATTGTGAAGAATCTTAACTAGTAAACATAACAATTGAAAATAAATATTGATTCACACCCTTCTCAATATTTCCAACAATTGGTATCAGAGCCAACTTCTTCATAATCAACCTTATAGCTGGAAGAAGGATTCTTAAGTCATAATCAAGAATCAGGATTCAAGAAAAATCCCACAATTTGATGGAACAAACTTTAGCTTTTGGAGGTGTAGGATGACATTCTATTTAGTGTCTCTTGGACTTGAATTATGGAAATAAATTTTGGATGGGTATAAAGCTACACCTACTCTACCAACATATCAGGACGGTTGGAAAGTTTATATAGAAAATGTAAAAGCACTAATTTCCATAACAAGTGGAATTTCTGATTTAGAATTTACAAAAGTTATGAACTATGATTATGCCAAGGAAATGTGCGACAAGCTTATTGCTATATATGATGGAGACTCCAAGGTAAAAAAGGAAAAACTCCAAACACATAAAAGACAATTTGAGTCTCAAGATGGATGAAAAAGAAGATATTGCAACCCTCTTTCTCCGAGTGGATGAAGGTGTAAACTCTCTCAAGGGCCTAGGAGAAAATATTGAAGAAAGCATAGTTGTCCAAAAGGTTTTGAGATCACTTCTAGAACGATTTGACTTCAAAATAAGTTCCATAGAAGAAATAAAGGACTTGGAAACTTTAAATATGGATGAAATTCATGGAATTCTCATTGCATATGAAATGATAAAAGGGATCCCAAACTCCAAGGAAGCAACATTCAAGGCTTCAAAGTCATCAAAGAAAGGGAAAAATTATAATTATAGCAGTGATGACTCCGACACTAAATATGAACTAGCACAACTTGTAAGAAAACTAAGGAAATGATCCAAGCCAAAAGGTAAGTATCCTCTAATTTGTTTTAAATGTGGAAGAATAGGACATTATGCTGCAAAATGTCCTCATAAGTATGATAGTGATGATGAGGACAAATATAAAAAGAGGATGTTCAAGAAGAAAGGGTCTAATAAGAATAACTTTTTCTCCAAACAAGATGACTCTGATGAATATGAATTCATGATTACTAAGAAGAAATAAACTAAAAATACCTTTCTACACAAAAGAGATAATGATGAGTCTGATGAAGAAGATGACTATGCTGGAAGCAGTGAAGTATTATTCATGGAATTTACAAATGATAATGATTCTGAACAAGAAGATGAATGAAATATGGATGAATTGCTAATGAGTTCCATTGAAGAAAATGAAAAATTACGAAAGAAGGTAATTTATCTCAAAATGGAAAACGAAGAAGCAAAAATGCAGGAAGAATTCTTGAACAATAAACTAGAAGAAAGAGAAAAAATTTGTGAAAAACGTGAAGCTGAAATTGTTTCTCTAACAAAAGAGTTGGATCAAGTTAAAAATATTTGGAAAATATCTCAAAATCTTGATAACATCCTTAATACTCAAAGACCTCAACATGACAAGTTTGGAATTGGTTTCAAAGGAGAATCATCAAGTACAAAGGAGAATGTAAAGGAGAAAATCCAAAGAAGTTATGCTGAAATCCTTTACAATCATCCAAAAGAGGAGAAGCCATCTGACCAAGAGTGAAGGTGCACCTTTAACAACCCAAGGAATGAAGGAAGGTTACCTCCAAGGAAGAATACTACATCAAGTCAAGGCTATCCTAACATGTATAAAATATCTTTCTTTGTTATTGTTTCCATTGTAATAACTTTGATCATCAAACTAAGCATTGCAAAGCTCATAATGATAATGCTTCAAGATATAAGATGAATTATCAAAGCAAGTCACGTAGCCTAAAGGAACAAGGGAAAATCAAGACTTACAACTCATTTGATCCTTTGGGTAAGTATTTTCTAGTTTTCTCAAAATGCAATGATTTGGCCATCATGCACAAAATTGTCCATTCAAAAGAGAAGAATTGAAGAAGGAGGAACCCACTACTGATAAATGTAGTCTAGCTTTATGTGCACATAGTGATGAAAATCAATGGTTTGTGGATAGTGGATGTTCAAGACACATGAAAGGTGACCAAAATAAGTTTATCTCGTTAAATAAAAAGGATGGAAATGTATCCTTTGTAAGTGGGTCTGCTAAAATTTCCAGGAAAGGAACGATTGCTCTTGTTAATGGAAAGGGAAAAGCACAAAATGCATTGCTGGTGGAAGGGCTCAAACACAATATTCTAAGTGTTAGCCAGATTTTTGACCAAGGACATAATATTATCTTCAATACTAAAGATTGTGAGACAAGGAAATCCTCTTCTGGAGAACTTGTTGGAAAAGGAGTAAGAACATGTTGGGTCCCTATAATACTAGTGATTACCCCATTACTATTGTAGTTATACCCCTTATTTATATTGTTGTGCCCCTATTACCCCCATATTGTTATTTCTTTGCCCCATAGAATCCCTCTATTGTTATTTTTGTGGCTTTATATTATTATTGTTAGGTCGGTTGGGTTATATTGTGACTCCTTAGACTCCTATATATAGAAAGGAGGTTTTGTCATTTGAATCATCCAAGAATTGTTCATTTATGTAATGTAAAGGAGGTTGCCCCCTCGAAGAGGCTGAATTCTAAGGCGTTGATCTATCTTTTCTATCTTTTCTTGAGCTGGTTTCATAACATTTGGTATCAGAGCTTTGGATTCTAGGGTTTCGCTGCTCCAAACAGGTCATCGTGGCATTTTCGCTATAACTTGTTTTCTGTGACGTTTCAGAAGTCGCAAAAAAAACCCATTTGAGAAGAATTGACGCTGAACTTTGGGTCCGAATTTCAGAGCTGTTCGCTCGATATTTTCGGAGATAGGATCTGAGGAAGTTTGCCTTTTTGCAGACTCCTGAACTACACTCAAAACAGGTGACCTGGGGAAAATCGTCATAACTTTCTTTCGGAGCATCGGATTGAAATTTCGTAAGAAGGTACAGAAAGAGGACGGACTTTAGTTTTCATTGATATATTTTTTAGAGTCAAAGGTTGAAACAGTGACACGTGGCACTTCATACAAGTTCACTTTACTGAACTAGTCTATAATCAGGTCACCGTGGGAGATTTGGCATAACTCTTCATTGGAGAATCCAATTGGGGTCAGACTGGTGGCATTGGAAAGAGGAAACAGAGGACTACTAGAGGACATAGTTTCAGAGCTTAAAGATCTGAAAGTACACAGTTACAGGCATTTCAAGAGGGAGCTCCGAAAATCAAGAAAAAGCAAGATGAGGAAGTTTGATGGCAAGGATCCGGTAAATTGGATACGTCAGATGGAGCAATATTTTGATCTGCATGGTGTACAACTGTTACAAAAGGGATGTATTGCATCTTCATATTTAGAACCGGATCAATTTTTATGGTATAAAGGGCTTTGTTCTCGTAAAAAACTTGTTACGTGGTCAGTTTTCATGGAGGAAATGATAACACATTATGAGCATACAAAGAGCAACACCTTCTTTAGAGCAACACCACAACAATTGGAAAGAGTAAAAGGGCTTTGTGACATAATAAAAAGTAAAATTATGGCAACAATGAATTCTACCCCTCACAGCTATGAATATGGAAGTGTTGTTTCTCCTAGCCTTCCACAACCTATAAGGGTTACACCACAACAATTGGAAGAAAAAAGGAAAAAAGGGCTTTGTTACAATTGTGATAGAAAATGCACTAAAGGTCATAAGTGTGTTGAGAAGAAATTATTTTACATAGAGTATGAAGAGGAAGAAGAAAATAATCAAGAAACATCAAAAGAAGAGGATATACGCCAGGACCCCACCCTAGAGAAAGAAGTAATGAATCAGAACATATCTTGTAAAGCATTGGCAAGCATTACCAATCCTCAAACTCTCAAGATAGAAGGACATATCAAGAATAAAAAGGTGCAAGAAGTGAAAGATCACATCGAGAAAGAAGAAATGAATCCAACCATATCTTGTAATTCATTGGTCGGAATTACCACTCCTGAAACTATCAAGAGAGAAGGGAATATCAAGAAGAAAAATGTTTAAGAAGTGAAAGATCACATCGAGCATTAAGAAATGAATCCAACAATATCTTTTAAAGGATTGGAAGAAATTATCACTCCTCAAACTCTAGAGATAGAAGGACATATCAAGAAGAAAAAGGTTCAAGCAGTGAAAGATCACATTGAGCATCAACAACAAGTTCTCCAACTTTTAAAGGATAACGCCACTTTGGTGCAAAATCAAATTAAACAACAGGTAGATCAACATCATAGTGAAAAATGTTTTGATGTAGGTGATTGGGTATTTTTATTGCTATGTCTCAAGCAAGCTATTTATGAGAAGGAAATGTTGGCAATACTACATGCACTTAAAAAATGGCGACCTTACCGAATGGGAAGACTCTTCAAGGATGAGGATGTGGAAGCATTGGTTTGTGCTATTTCTATTATCCAACCAAATTGGATAAGCAAAGCAATGGATGAATGGAAGAAGGACAAAGAAGTATGGCCACTTATTCAAAAGTTGCAAAAGATCCCAACTCAAAAACAATATTGTTGAATATTGAAGAGAAGGAAAATCATATTGGAACTGCGCATCACAAGAAACAAGAACTCCGACAGCTACGAAAAATCGATCAATTTCAAAGTATATCATCAAGTGGACGAAACTTAACCCGCTGAGATTCCACAGGGAGGAAAAGAACTTTTTTATACAGAAAAGGCATCAAGAACTACTCAAGCGTTGAGGACAATGCTTTTTAAAGGAGAGGGGCATGTTAGGCCCCTATACTACTAGTGTAACCCCTTATTGTTATTAGTACAACCCACTTATTATATTGATGTACCATGTAGTGCCCATATTGTTACTATTGTGCCCCATAGAAGCCCACTATTGTTATTATTGTGCCCTTACATTATTATTGTTATGTAGGCTCTGATTATGTTATT
>APFE030678607.1:37668-71122 GCA_000404065.3 Pinus taeda
AACTCATGAGGGTCATTATGAATTTTTGGTCATGCCTTTTGGCCTTACCAATGCACCTTCAACATTTCAAAGTTTGATGAATTCAATTTTCAAACCATTCCTTAGAAAATTGTGTTAGTATTTTTTGATGATATACTAATCTACAACAAGTCTTGGAAGGATCATGTTGAACATGTTGACAGGGTGCTCAACTATTGGAGGAGAAACAATTATATGCAAAAAGATCCAAATGCTTCTTTGGAGTCCAAGAGGTGGAATATCTGGGTCATATTGTATCTCATGAAGGAGTTAAGGTAGACCCTAGCAAAATTAAAGCCATTAAGGAATGGAAAATCCCCACATCCATAAGGCATCTGCGAGGATTTCTCGGGTTGACAGGGTATTATCGTAAGTTTGTTAAGAATTATGGGAGAATAGCAGCACCTCTAACAACATTATTGAAGAAAGATGCATTTTCATGGACTCTGGAAGCAACAAAGGCCTTTGAACATCTTAAACAGGAAATGTGCCAAGCACCGGTCTTAGCTACACCGGACTTCACAAAAACCTTTATTGTGGAATGTGATGCTTCATCAGGAAATGGAATTGGTGCTGTTCTAATGCAAGATGAAAGATCCATTGCTTTTGAAAGTCGTCTAATCAAGGGAAAGTTTTTACACAAAGCTATTTATGAGAAGGAAATGTTGGCAATACTCATGCACTTAAGAAATGGCGACCCTACCTAATGGGAAGACACTTCAAGGTAAAAACGGATCATGATAGCCTTAAATACTTTTTAGAACAAAGATTATCCTCTGAAGAGCAACAAAAGTGGGTCACAAAGATGTTGGGTTATGACTTTGAAATCATCTACAAAAAAGGGAAGCAAAATGTGGTGGCAGATGCACTCTCAAGAAAGGATGAGGATGTGGAAGCATTGTTGTGCGCCATTTCTATTATCCAACCAGATTGGATAAACGAAGCAAGGGAGGAATGGAAGAATGACGAAGAAGTGTGGGCACTTATTCGAAAGCTACAACAAGGTTCCAGTATGTCTGATACATTTAGCTGGAAAAATGATTTGTTATGGTACAAAGATCGCTTATACCTCTGTAAGAATTCCCAGATAAAACAAAATATTCTTATGGAATTGCACACTTCTCCCTTAGGAGGGCACTTAGTATTTTTAAAAACTTACCACAGGGTTAAGAAGGATTTTTTTGGGATGGCCTTAAATCAGATATTCAAAAGTTTGTGGCGGAATGTTTGGTTTGCCAACAAAATAAAGTTGAAACAATTAAGACACCGGGTCTATTCAACCTTTATCCATTCCAAGCCAACGTTGGGAGGAGGTTTCAATGGATTTTATCACAGGTTTACCCAAGTCTGAGGGAAAGAGTGTCATATGGTGGTAGTTGACAGACTTACCAAGTATGCACACTTTGTGCATTATCACATCCATTTAAAGCCAGTACAGTTTCTACTGCATTTATGGACACAATTCAAAAGCTACATGGAAACCCAAAGATTATTGTAAGTGACAGAGATCCCATTTTCACTGGAAATTTTTGGACAGAATTATTTTCTTGTCCTTGGTACTCAGTTAGCTCAGAGTTCATCTTATCATCCTCAATCTGATGGGCAAACTGAGATAGTAAACAAATGTTTGGAAGGATATCTTCGTTGCTTTGTATCTGATAAACAGACACAATGGGTCAAGTGGTTGCCTCTGGCTGAATGGTGGTATAACACTTCCTTCCATACAGCAACAAAAATGACCCCATTTATGGCACTTTCTTGGTATCAACCACCATCCATCACATCATATTTAAGAGAAAATTCTAAGGTTCAGGCAGTGGAACATCACATCGAACATCAACACAAGTCCTCCAACTCTTAAAGGATAACCTTGTGTTGGCAGAGAATAGAATGAAACAACAGGCAGATCAACATCGCAGTGAAAGAAGTTTTGATGTAGGTGATTGGGTATTCCTACGGCTACAACCATATAAGCAAATGTCCCTCAAGCAAGCTAAGAAGGATAATAAATTATCACCAAAGTATTATGGTCCGTACAAGGTGTTGCAAAAGATTGGTACTATGGCATACAAATTGGAGCTTCCTGCAACTTCTCAATGCACCCAGTTTTCCATGTTTCATGTTTAAAGAAGGTTATAGGTGACAAGCTCCCAGTTCAAACAATATTTCCAGAACTTGACGAGGAAGGAAAAATTATATTGGAATTGGAAGCAGTCACAGAAACAAGAACTCGACAACTACGAAATCGATCAATTTCAGAGCATCTTATCAAGTGGAAGAAACTATCCGCTGAAGATTCCACATGGGAGGATGAGAATTTTATATAGAAGTATCCAGAACTACTCAAGCGTTGAGGACAACACTTTTTTTGAAGAAGAGGGGCATGTTGGGTCCCTATAATACTAGTGATTACCCCATTATTATTGTAGTTATACCCCTTATTAATATTGTTGTGCCCCTATTGTCCCCATATTGTTATTATTGTGCCCCATAGAATCCCTCTCTTGTTATTTTTGTGGCTTTATATTATTATTGTTAGGTCGGCTGGGTTATATTGTGACTCCTTAGACTCTTATATAGAAAGGAGGTTTTGTCATTGTATCATCCAAGAATTGTTCATTTATGTAATGTAAAGGAGGTTTCCCCCTCGAAGAGGCTGAATTCTAAGGCGTTGATCTATCTTTTCTATCTTTTCTTGAGCTGGTTTCATAACAGAACACCTGATAATGTATACATTTTGAGTAAAATTCAAGAAGATAAATGATATATGAGTCGAGCAGATGAAAGATGGTTATGGCACAAACCATTGGGACATCTAAACTTTGATAACTTGGTTAATATTAGCAAAAAAAATGTAGTAAGGGACATTCCAAAAATTGTAAAGCTAGATCAAGTTGTGGGTGGCCTATGTCAGCATGGAAATAAAACTAGAACTTGCTTCAAGACTAAGGAGTTTTCAACGTCAAAACCTTTAGAGATCATACATGGAGATTTATGTGGACAAACCAGGACACCAGATCTACAAGGCAAAATGTACTTTGATAAATTTGTGGATGACTATACTAGAATGATGTCGGTATTCTTTATAAAATCCAAATCTGAAGCATTTGAATGTTTTAAGAATTTCAAAGCCCTTGTAGAAAATGAAAAAGAAAAAAAAGTAAATGTCTTAGAACAAATAGAGGAGGAGAATTCACTTCAAAGGAATTCTATGATTTCTGCAAAGTGCATGGAATCAAGAGAGAGCTCTCTGTTGCTAGAACTCCTAAATAAAATGGGGTTGTAGAAAGAAGAAACTAAACAGTAGAAGTAATGGCAAGAACAATATTACTAGCAGCTGATTTGCAGGCTAAATTTTGTAGAGAAGCAGTTGGGACAACAATATATACGACGAATAGAGCTCAATTAAGATCAAATAATGAAAAAAATCCATATGAATAATGGAAATGAAGACTTGATTCGGTAAAATAATTCAGAATTTTTGGAAGTAAATGCTTTATGAAGATCAATGATGACTCACCAGGAAAGTTTGATTCTCATGTTGATGAAGGAATATTTCTTGGATATTCTACAAGGATCAAGGCATACAAATGCTATAATAATCAACTGCGAAAGATAGTAGAAAGCATTAATGTGAAGATTGACGAGGCACTCCCAGAAAAGGAAATTGAATTCCGTGAAGAAGATTCTATTCTTGAATATTTTGAAGAAGATACAATAAAGGAAGAAAAGGATCAAGAAAATCAAAAGGAATCATCTCAGACTCCATCAAAAGTAAAATTTGTTCAAAACCACCATCCGGAAGAAAAAATTATTAGGAATACAGATGATGGAATACATACCCGAAGAAGGATGATAAATACACCAAGAAAATATAATGTTGCCTTACTATCCATGATAGAGCAAAAAAACTTTTCTCAAGCTAGTAAGGATCATCATCAAGTAAATTCTATGGAAGAAGAAATGTTTCAAATAAAAAAAAATGAAACATGGGAACTTGTACCTCATCCAAAAGATAAAAATATTCTTGGAACCAAGTGGGTGTTCAAAAAAAAATGAATGAAGATGGACAGATTATCAGAAATAAGGCAAGGCTTGTCTGTAAAGGATACTCACAAATTGAAGGAATTGACTTTGAAGAAACGTTTTCCCCGGTAGCTCAATTGGAAGCTATAAGGATGTTTTTGGCATTTGCTTGTTCAAAAGGATTCAAGGTATATCAAATGGACGTGAAATCAATATTCTTAAATGCTGACCTAAAAGAAGAAGTCTACATGGAGAAACCAGAAGGGTTTGATCTAGCAAAAGGAAAAGACTTTGTATGTAATTTAAAAAGGGCGTTGTATGGATTGAAACAAGCTCCTAGAGTTTGGTACACAAGATTAGATCATTATCTACAACAACAAGGCTTCAAAAAGGGAGTGGCAGGAAGTAATCTCTACATGAAAATAGACAAGGATAAATTACTAGTTACCCTTGTATATGCTGATGATCTAATTTTTTCCAGCAACAATGATGAAGTAAGTGATGAATTTGCTCAAAACATGTCGAAGGAATTCAAAATGTCTATGATTGGTGAGCTATATTAATTCCTTGGACTATAAGTAATTCAAACTAAAGGAAGTATGTTCATATCCCAAGCAAAATATCCTAAAGACATGCTTAAGAAATATGGGATGGACGAATGTGCTCCTGTGAGCACACTGATGACTACAGATTGCAAATTAAGCAAAGATGATGAATCTCCTTCTGTAGATGCAACTCTTTACAGGTCAATAATTGGATCTCTCCTATACTTAACTTCTTCAAGACCTGATATTATGGAAGCAGTAGGAATGGTGTCAAGGTTTCAATCAACTCCTAAGAAGTCCCATTTGTTGGTTATGAAGAGAATTCTGATATACTGAAAGGTACTCTAGATTTTGCACTATGTTATCCAAAAAGCACAACTCTTATCATGACAGATTACATCGATGCTGATTGGGCTAGAAGTGTAGATGATCGAAAAAGTACCAACAGAAATGCATTCTTCATGGGAGATTGTCTATTATCTTGGCTCAACAAGAAAAAACTTCTATATCTCTCTCCACAGTTGAAGCCGAATATATAGCTGTTGTAGATTGTTGTACACAAATATTATGGATGAAAGAAGCATTGAAATATGTCAACATAGAGACTAATCAACCAATCATTATCTATTGTGACAACACTAGTGCCATTAGTCTTTCAAAGAATCTAGTAATGCACTCAAAGACCAAACATATTCCAATTAAATACCATTTTCTTCGTGAACAAGTTGTTGAAAAGAATATGAAGTTGGAATACGTCAATACAAAGGAGACAATTATAGATATCTTTAAAAAACCCATACAACGAGAAGCATTTAAATATCTTCGCCAAAAGATGGGGGTCATTTCTCTTGCATCACATTAAGAGAACACATCGACAAGGGTAGAAGCATCATGATAGCTGGAGCAACATGACAAGAAGCAGTTTGATAGGGGTAGTACTTGGGAACCCCATCTTCCATTGATGTCAAAGGGGGAGAAAAAATTGGAAGAAATAAGATTTCCATCAATGACAAAGGGGGAGAGAACATTGGAAGAAATAAGATTTCCATCAATGACAAAGGGGGATATTGTTTGTCAATAATTGTCATTGATGAAAATATAAGCACTCTTGATGGATGTTGCACTGTTGGAGGAATATACTTGATGACATGGATGAATATAATTGATGACACTTGATGAGCACTATTGAAGGACTTGATGACATAGATGACATGGATAATCATGGATAATTGTTGGAGGGCACTCTTATTTCAAGAATAGTCACAAAGAAAATTAATTTTTGTCATGGATGCATCCTATCACAATGGATCCCTCACCATATTGTATAGTACTCTTTCCTCTTTCCAACGAGCCCTTAGTTATATCATAACTCCAAATACTCTAAGAGAAATCAATTTTTGAAGGTCACATATCTTATTTTTGTAGTCTTGCTGACCTATACACTGTCTTTCAAGTCGGCCTCCCTCCATAGGTCACGTCGCTTCATTTTTAAGTCAAATCCATATAAATAAGAACTTGGTATTCATTTCAACGCCATCTAATTTGGTCATCCTATTACATAAAGATACATATAGTTCACAACTCGTGAACTTGAAGGAAAAAATATAGGAGAGTTAGGAGCTAAAGAAAATCTTTTGATTGGGTTAGAAAAAGGACAGATCATTTGACCTTTGGAGCAGATACAAGGGCTCAAAAACCACATGAAGCTAGAAGGGTGAAGCTATAGGCACCCAAACTTAACTTAGACACCACAGACAACTGTAAGACTAAGCTACAGGCACCCAAAATTAAGTTGAACACCACCAAACAACCACAGTAACTTCAGACCTGTGATAAAAAAAAGAGACAAGTGAAATGTTTGCTGGAAGACTGTGGGGTAGAATTTGATAAGACACATCTCAGAGCCCTCCATAGAACGTCAAAATTCTCCACAGAAGCTCATATTCCCACACAATATCTTGGATAAGGCACATGACCTTGAAATCAACATAGGTAGCCAAAGTAAGGCTTGGATCTGTCTCAAATTGATTATAGATTTTTTGGAAAGAGGCACAGATTTCTTGCTGGTAGCTATAGACTCAAACCTAGCCACCATCATATTCTCAGTCTTGTGATCAGAACCGTCAACGCAGAACCTCAGACCTTGTACTCAACACTCATACCTTGTTTTACGCTTGGAGTTAAGACCTACTTAAGAAATTACATTGGTTTGATTGGACCTCATTGGAGCTTGGGTATTGCAGTATCAGTGGAGCTTTGACTTGTGGAGCGTATACACATTTAGGCATATACCTGTTGCAACCTCAGACTTGTGTGATGAATGTTAAAATTTGGATATTGAGATAGTGATGAACTTTAAGGCATAACTCTAAATAATGAAGTAAAAATATGTCAGAAGAGAAGCATTAATTTTTTTTGTAGCTATTGAACATGTGAAGCATTTAACAGTGCATAATCTTGTGAAGATATTCAAGTAAGTAAATTATTCATTTTTATTAAGAAGACTGAAGGGTTTGTGCCCTAGGGGTTGGACCTTCTAAAAATTAGGTTGGAGCCTCGAAAAGAATAGGGTTGGAGCCCTAGAGGCCGAAGCATCATAAAATTCCAAGTTGGTGCTTGGCAACAGGTTGGAGCCTCGCAGATTGAAGGGTTGGTGCCCTCAAACATCATTGTACTCAAATTTTTGTAAAATAGGATTGATGTCCTCACTTGTTTATAATAAAATCCTTATTATTTATTTTTTATTATAAATATGAAGAATCTTAACTAGTAAACATAACAATTGAAAAGAAATACTGATTCACCCCCCTCTCAGTATTTCCAACATATAGGAGATGATGCAGAGACAGGGTGTTGCTACAAGGTGTGTAGTAGCACTAGAACACATTCCTCGCTAAGAGGGAGTGTTAGTTTTTGTAGCATCACATGTGTTATAGCCATGAAATTTGGTGGAAATGTTAGAATACATGAGATCTCTAAAACCCAGAAATTGATTATAGAAATTCCACCTAGAAATGGCTTAATTAGATTATTAACCAATTTTTAAATATTTCCTAAGTCTAAAATTAGGGAATATGGTTAATTAATAGTGTCAAGGCATGCATAATCTAGAAAATCACATGGAATACTCCAGAGATGATCCTAGTCATTGATTAAGTTTTAATCTTGGCCATTGGTGCTCCAACAGAGGATTATAAGAGGAGGTCGATGTGGTGATGGAGAAGACACTTGAGAGGTTCAATTTATGAGAAGATCGATTTCCGAAGTAGTAGTATTTAGTTTCTGGAGAGAAAGTTAGAGATTGAAGCAGTGTGAAAGGGGTAGGGATAGTGAGTCCAGATGAAACATTTCCAGATCCAGAGAGGCAACAACAAGAGGGACGAGTTATCCCAAAGAGGCAGCGCAGAGGCTCTGCGCAGTAGCTTCAACAGGCAGATTGATTTGTTGGTGAGGAAAAGTTGTTCTCAGTTGCAGAGCTCGGGAAGAGGTTCTAGAAGGGAGGAGAGAAAATTTCCTTAGTAGTTGGAGGAAGAAAAACTTCATCAATGGTAATTTCGAGCCACACATGTTGTAGACAACGTAGAGGTAGCACAAGAGAGGCTTACATTAGGGTTTGGAGGCTGAGTTTACTGAAGAAAAGTTGTGCTAGAGATTTCTTTTGGGAGAAGGGAAATTCCATTCAGTATTTTTCCCAAATTTTCTTGCTGTGGATTTCCAGTTTTAGGCATCCAGATTGTACTTAGATTTTTCACTGTTATGCGCATAATATTAAAACCCTCATTTGCTGCAAAGATTTTCCCAAGTTGGCGTTTTTCCGAAGACTTTTGTCTAAAAATAATTTTGTTAATTTTATGTGTGTGTGTTCTATCATTTATTCTAATGTTTATTCTTCCACAATTTTATTTGTGTAGATTGCAGTATGATTTATTTAGTATTTTCCAGAGCAAACAACAATTAAATTGTTAAATTAAATTAACAATTAGGAGAATAGTTTCTACTTTCTACAATAGGGTTCCCGTTTGGAATTTTCACATGGTATCAGAGCATAGTTGATCAGCTAGAGAGCGTCATAGTGAAGGCAGAAGGAGTTTCACTATTTAGTGTGGGAAGCAAATCGAAACCCTAGAGGGCATCACAATCACTTTTCCAAGGGGCCAAGTTTCTTTTGTAGATTCCATTTTTCTAAGTGAGGGATAGAAAAATCAATCTCTCTATATCGAGGGATTCTAGAGGTAGAGGGAGCAGCCCAATATTTTCACAGAGAAAATCTCTAGTTGGATGCAGTAATTTTGTAGCAGTTTGCTAGAGCAAAGCTAGCATCGGGTGGAAGGAAGAAGAGCAAACATTAAGGGAAAATTTTCCTCAGGGAAGTTCTAGTCTCTAAAAATTTGATTTTCCTTGTAGATAAATAGTCGTTGTGGGAAGAGTTTCTCACTCCAGAAGGGAGTGCGAATAGCTGAGAAAAAACGGAGAAAAATGGAAGAGGATATTCTCGACATTTGTTGAGATGGCCACTATTGGAATTCAGGTTGGATGGAGCTTCCGACTATGTCATCTGGAATGCAAGGATGTCCTTCCTTCTAGATGAATATGGCTTGAAGCCATATATTGATGCAGTTGCAGTAGTGCCCCAGGATGTAAATCAACTAAATTTGTACAAAAAGGAGATGGCGTGGGCAAAGAGATTGATCCTAGATGGTGTCTGGGATCATGTTGTATCACACATGGCAGCCAAGGCAACGACAAAAGAGATGTGGGATGCACTTTCCACATTGTACTAGGGAACTTATGAGCAGCGAAATATGTACTTAGAGGAGAAGCTGAAGCTCATCCAGATGTAGAAGGGGGAAGGCATAAAATATTTCATCACTAGGATTCAGGAGGCTTGAGACCAATTGTCAGTTGTTGGGGTAGCACCTCAACGCATAGAGCTAGTGTGATTGACACTAAATAATGTCTCCGAGGAGTGGCAAGTATTCTTCCAAAGTATCTTGGGTAGAGATACCTTGCCAAGGTGGGGTAGGATGTGGGATGATTTGAGGAGTTGAGATGAGCTCTATTGAAGAGCTCCATCAGTGGCAGCAAAAACGGATCGAAGCAAGTGAAGGAGGAGGGGAATGTGGCCCTCACATCAAAGGGTCTCAATCAGGGATAGGGGGAGAAACAAAAGAAGAAGAAATACAAGTCGAAGGTTAATTACTTCAGGTGTGGTGAGTTTTACAAGTACAATACCTAATGTCCTCTCAAGAATAAGGACAAAGAGGAGAAGAAGGACTAGGCTATAGCTCATGCAAAGATCGTTAGGCTATCCTCCAGGCTCGAGGAAGACTTCACCATTTTTGCTGATATACCTCCAAGAGTCAGGTGGGGAGATTTGGTGTTGTAGAAGTGCTACAGATGGGCAGGACCCTTGAGGAGCTCCATCTCATGGATCAATACCTTGCTACGAGGGCCCACAATATTCAGTAGTATAATGGATCGTTGGCAATAGATGTAGCCAGAGGCCAAGCAACAGTTACAGACTAGCAACAATCAGATGTTGGGGAGCACAGTGTAAATTTGGTAGCAGTTCATTTGGCACAATGCAGATTCAACAACAACACAAAGTCTTCAATGGAAAGTGTAGAGGCTGGTAGCATTCAGAGGCTCAGGTGACGGATGCATCATACTAGTCACAGTTGATTCAATATTTTGGATGCTTTTCAGTTGCAGTTGTTGCAGTTGTAACAACAATAGATGAGAGGGAGTTGCAGTGAAAATGTAGTATTGGCAGTAGTATGGTAGTGTCAGCAGCAACACAAATGCAATGTATATCACAGTTGCGCAGTGGCTAGTGGGAAGTATGGCCAGATATCAACAACATGATAGGAGATGATGCAGAGATAGGGTGGTTCTATAGGGTGTACAGTAGCACTAGAACACATTCCTCGGTAAGAGGGAGTGTTATTTTTTTTATCATCAGATGTGTTCCAGCCACGAAATTTGGTGGAGAGGCTAGAATACATGAGATATCCAAAACCTAGAAATCATTTATGGAAATTCCACTTAGAAATGACTTAATTAGATTGTTAACTTGTTTTCAAATATTTCCTAAGTCTAAACTTAGGGAATATGGTTAATTAAATTAATTCAAGGCGTGAATCATCTAGAAACTCACACAGATCAATACAGAGATGGTCCTAGCCATTGATTAAGTTTTAATCTTGGTCGTTGGTGCTCCAACAGAGGATTATAAGAGGAGTTCAATGTGGTGATGGAGAAGACACTTGAGAGGTTCGATTTCTAAGTAGATCGATTTCTGGAGTAGCAACAGTTCATTGTTGGAGAGATACCTAGAGATTAAAGCAATGTGAGAGGCGCATGGATAGTGAGTCTGGAGGAAATATTTCTAGATCCAAAGAGGCAACAACAAGAGGGTCGAGTCATCCCAGAGAGGTAGTGCAGAGGCTCTACACAAAAGCTTCAACAAGTAAATCAATTTGCTGGTGTGGAAAAATCATTCTCAGTTCCAGAGGTTGGGCATAGGTTCTAGAAGAGCAGAGAGATGATTTCCTCACTAGGAGAAGGAAAAATGACTTCATCAGTGGTAGTTTCGAGACATGTGTTACAAAAAACACAGAGGCAGCTCAGAAGAGGTTCACGCCGAGGAATGGAGGCCGAGTTTACTGAAGGCAAGTCATGCCAGATATTTCCTTAAGGAGAAGGGAAATTACCTTCAGTATTTTGCATAGATTTTCTTGTTGTGGATTGCAAGTTTCAGGCATCCAGAATATACTCATATTTTTCACTGTTGCATAATATTAAAACCCTCATCTGTTGCACTAGTATTCCCAAGTTGGGTTTTTCCGGGGACTTTTGTCCAAAAATAATTATGTTAATTTTATGTGTGTGTGCATGTGTGCTAGCATTTCTTCCAACGTTTATTCTTCCATGGTTTTATTTGTGTAGATTACAATGTGATTTATTCAGTATTTTCCATAGAAAACAACAAATAAATTGTTAAATTAAATTAACGATTAGGAGAATAATTTCTAGTTGCTGCAATAGGGTTCAAGTTTTGAATTTCCACATTGCTAGCCTATGAGTGAATGGTATCTTGATGTCTCATAAGGATAGGGAATACATTACTTATAGGAAATAGACAAAATGTGATAACAATATTTACTCAAAATTATGTTGGCATTCTGATGCATGTGTTGTCCTTGAGGGCAACCCACTTGTAGCAGAACAAGTATATGGTAACTAGATGAATCTATAGGTCAGAGGTGACAGAATGATGGAACAAAATAATGGTCAAAGGTTTGTCACAGGGAAATTGTTAGTGTGTGTTTTCCTTGATAAGAGTTGTTCTTTGATGAATGGACTAATTGATAAAGGTATAAACATGATGTGACAAAATGCATGGTAGTTGTGTTTACAGATGTGACAAAATGCAGGGCACTTCAAAGGAATTAGTTCATAAGTGATGTATGATGGAAAATCACACTATAACATGTCTATTCAAAGGTAACAGAGTAATCGCACAGAAGAACAGGATGATGAAACAAAGGAATAAAGATCAAAATCAAGAATTTGAGGAAAAAGAAGGTTTTAAGGTATATTAAGTGGTATGCGCGAGTTCACCTAGTCCAAGTAGCGTATACAAGTGGGCTCAATGTACAACAGGAGCGTATAAGTATGCACACACTTTCATAGAAGGAAAAGAGCATATGGGATGGAAAATTAAGGTTAAAAGAATACCAAGGGTCAATACCATGGTATTAGCCCACAATATTGAGTGGAATATTGGTTACTTGATCCTGTCTAAGAATACCACAGGTTCTAAGTGTTGGTTTGGTCCGAGGTATTGAGAAAGGCTAAAACTATATAATGAGGAGAAGATCAAAGAGCTATTGTGTGAAAGTAATGAATATTTGATGAAGGGTTAGATCAAAAGAAAATATGCATGTTATGGGTTTCTGATGCTTTGCTTGATCTGAGCTAAGTATGCACCTGAGTGTTTGATGATGGATGTGATCTACTGATGGAACAGGATCATAAGACCTAAAATGAATTATCATTGTATGATCTAATAATGGTTGGGATAGACATGATTGCTAACACATGTTTTATTCTTTAAATGTTATGATTTGGGTATGTATGAAGTCTGGAATAGCAGCGAAGTTATAAGTTATTATTTGCAGATATATACGCTGGTTCACCTTGGTGAAGGTGCGTATACACGCTGGTTTTCCACTTCCAAGTTGCGTATGAAGAAGAAAAGTTTGCTGTTTAGGGATGATTGATATATCTAATCTATGCTGCTATTTTACTACCATTTGTCAATTATGTCTTCATTTGATATGAATGTAAAAATAATTGTATAAGGATATTGAGTCTAGTTGATTGATTGATTGAGTAAGAAGGACGATCTTTGCTACTATCTATTTAGAACTCTATAAATTGACAATAGATCTTTAGAATGCCACTGATTGGTACAAATTATGGTTCAGAGGTGTTATGATTCAGTATCTTTAGAGGTATACGCAGGTTGGGTTAAAGGATGTAGTGTATAGATGCAGGTTGGCTTCACTGAAGTGGCGTATACATTCTGACATATGATTTTTGAGGTTGTAATTCGTTCCGGTTGTTGATGTAGTGTTATGGGTTTATATCTGTGTAATGGTTACAGTGATCTGATTGTTCCAGTTGAATGGTTGAATTCTGATTAAGCATCAGTTGATTGGGTTTTGAGTAAATGGTTGATTCAGTTGTGTTAGAGGTTCAATGATTGTTTGATTCAGTTGTGTCATAAATTTCAGTGATTGGTTGATTTAGAAAGTGATGATTGGTTTCATTTATATCAGATATTGATGATTGGGTTTCAGTTATTGGTTGATGCAGATGTATTTGATGGTTGTATTGCAGTGGTGATTTATTTTGATCTTCAATGTTACTGATGGGTCTAGTATGAAAATTTGATGAAAAGTGGCCTACACATTGTGTTGTTGTGTACCAAGGGCATCCAGTCTGAAAATTTATGAAACGTGGTCCCTGGAGGATATTGAGGGTTGGAGCCTTCAGTAAGGAAGTCAAAGCTTCCTACCAGTATTGGCTAGTGATTAGATTTGGGGGTTGGAGCTCCCTTCTAGTAGAATATGGAGAACGAGTAAATGCAGTAGCCTTCTGTAGGCTAGCGCCTACGTACTGTGTTGATGGTGCTGGACCCACCAACATGTTAGGGGATCTCCCCGGTAAGAATTTCCAATTATACCTCAGACTGTTTGGTGTGGGAATCCCAACAATGGGTCGTACGGTAATGCGTTGACCGCGATTTCACACAGAGGCAAGTAAGATAACTCTGTTGGTAGTAAGGGTGTGATAGATGTATTAAGATAAGGAAGGTGCATGAGAGGTTCTAACACACTGAGGGTGAGGTGAGTGCACCCCTTGGAAACCTGTAATAGTATGTGGCTTAGAAGGGAACACATGAGCAAATATTCATCATAAGCTGGAAAGCAAGTTAGCGAGAAATCCAAAGTGATGGTTAAACCAACAACACATTTTAGAAAGATTCATACATACTTATACAAAATAGTCCATACATGCATGCGTAAGCAAACAAATACATATATCATTTAGAGCAAATTACATAGCATAGAATACAATACAACATATGCATGAAACGTGTCGGCTCTATTATATTAAGAAGTGTAAGTTGTAGTCATACAATACATCCATGTCCAATGACTAGTTTTGATAGCAGAATGTTATAGCCACAACCGCCTGCTCCTCCAAAGAGATGTACTAGCTTTGTGCAGTGGAGAAGCCAAGGCTCTTTACAATACTGTCCAATCTTTCTCTAAGATACTCCTATTGAAGCTTGGATGACCAAAACCCTATACAATGCGTTATGAGGTACTATTTATAGCAACGGGTGGGGTGACCCTTGAAATTCCCCTTTGTGACAGTTCATCTACCCTCATGACTCTTCATCTACTCTATGACTGTTACATCCAAATATCAACACTTGAACTTCCACTTGACAAGATGTTACATTACAATGCACATGTGCCCATGTGAGACAAAATGGATTGCGCAAGCCATGCAAGACATCACTGACACTCGGTCCGTTTTGATGAGACCAACTCTTTGACATGCTTGTGATGGTGAAGGTGGTGAGATGATGCCAAACTTGGTTGTCTGTTATGGTGTGCATGCGCTCCATGGTGACATCTTGTTGAAGTGAATTGTTGCCTCCATTACATCTTGGTGCATTGTTGTGGCTCCTCCATCCAACTCGTCTGCTAACATGCGCATGGTCTTCTTGGATGCGGCTGAACCAACAACATGTTGATGCATAATGTCTACGTTGATCTCCAAGCATGTGCTAGTGGCCGTGCACATCAACTTGTCAAAATACATGTTCAACTCCAGTTGGACTTGCTTCTTGTCTTTGCCTCAGTGAGTGTGCCGAATGGGTGGGATCGCATGTGTGTGTACAATGACGTACATGATGCTGCATTCCCTTGCATGTGATCAACAACACTTCTCACCTTGTCTACTTCGTGCTAGCTATTGGGATTGATCTATAACTTGTACGAGCGCAGTTTCATCCATGAGTGCATGTTGTGTCCGCTTCTGTGCTTGTTCCTGCTGCAACTCATTCTCTCGTTTGTGCAGCTCTTGTTCTTCCTTGAGTTGTGGATTCAACACATGCAACTCCTTCTTTGTTCCATTATCTACCTTCGCATGATCTTCAAGTCACGCCATCACTTGATAGCCTGAGTCTCCAAAGTTTCTTTCATCACAAGTGGATCTACTTGAGCTTGCAACTTTGTTCCAACTCTGTGTTGTCAACAACCTTCCTCTTGTGTTTGTTGCATCTGGTATGCTGCCTTTAGATAGTGTTCATGGTGCTTCTTAATGTGATGCTACTACCATCATACCTTGATGTCCTTGTCTATGAACAACTTGATATCTTCGTGGGTAGGCAAGTACATATACACTTGATCGACTGCATCCCCAAGTGCGCTCTGAACGGTGTCTTCGACTCAGCTCTCCTAGAAACCATTGTACCTATACTGCTGAGAGGTGAATGAACACCTGCTATATCTGGATACATGGAAGCACTCATGGAAAGCAATATTTTAGTCAAAAACCAAAAATGAACTTGAAAAATGACTTGCAACATACTTGTGTGATTGATTATGAAGGTTGCGAAATTTCCGCTGAGAGGTCAGGAGAGTAACTGCCAAGACTGCACAAGGCATAGTCTGGGCTATCAGGAGGTTAATTAGCTGATGGAACTGTGCAATGCACAGTCCATCCTAGCTACTGACTACTGTAATTGCGCAATGCGTAATCTTAGTTGGAAATGGTTGCAGGCTCAGTGACTGCATTATGCAATTTTTTGGGCCACTAGTCACTGTCCCTCAGAATTGTGAAATGCAAGATTGGAGGATAGTCAGTGGATAGAAAGGCACATTTCCTGAGAGTAAGACAGAGCCTTCCCTCTCAGTATCGCACAATGTTGTCTTGGTGAGGCAGAGTCTGGGCCAAGGTTGCCCAGACCCGCCGACGGGCGACTAAAAGCGACTGTGAATGTGAATGCATGGCGATATTGAGTGTAAACATAAGTGAATGATCGTGCATGCAAACAGTGGATGGAATATTAAGAAAATGAAACATCATGCATGTAGGTGAGGCGAGTCGCTGAATCAGAAACCATTTGTGAAAAATAATTTCATGCATGCAACAACAGTGAGATGTTAACGAAAATTGAAACGGTGCTAGTAAAAGCTAGTATGTATAAAAGTGATAACAAGCACTCCCTGAAATCAAGTAGACAACATTCATACAAAGAAAAACACAAAAAGCACCAAAAATGCAACACAAGACATGAAAAGCAGGCTTACCCCAAAATAGCTGAGCTGAATGTGCAGACGACTCTTAGATGAGCTGCAAGGTTGATGTGAGGAATGAGATCTACAGTGTCCGGTTCATGAGTTTTTATAAAATCGAAGATGTGGCGCGCATGCCACAAATCTAGGAAGAGCGACAATTGATGGGAGGTTTTGAAATAATCCTTGAATGCAACCTCCAGCTGCTAAGAGTAGATCCCTGAATCAAGGGATGCCTTTTCATGCTGCCTTGGGAGAAGCAGCCTATGCATGCAAATTGGTTTTGCTCAGTCTCGTAGGGAAACAGTCAACTCAACCACACATGCAAGAGGCTACTCAACTACTGGGAGAAAATGTGTATTTATGGAAGGGAGTTGGGTTGGATGCCTAGGATATTTTCACAATTTCTAGGTAGTGTAGTTGACTGCTGCCCAAGACTGTGCAATTCCTGGGCTGAATAACTATGCTGGGAGGACTTGCGCAATTTTGTGGATGAGGCCTGACTAGAAGAATTGCGCAATTGTAGAGCCCAACAGACTGCTAGGCTGAACTGTGCAATTTCTAGAGGGAAGGTTGGTTTCCCTATAGAATTGTACAATTTCTTGAGGGAGCTGCTCATCCTGCAGCAGGACCAAGTTCGGAAAAATCACCTGTGAGGGGGGATGCATCAAGCTCTGAGAGATAGGCTACCTTTCTATAAGAAAAACACTAAAGCTTGTGTACTTGACGAAGTGAGACATGTTGCTATGAAAGGTTGGTAGGGAGGCTCCAAAACGAAGCTAAGGAAAAAATTTGGAGGGTGGTTGTAGCCTCTACAACACTTGGCGATACACTAGTAGAACTCCAGTTCTCTGAATGAACCTTGTTCGTGAAAAACAAGTCTAACACCTCTGGAAGTATTGTTCAGTTCTTAGTTCATCTTGGTTTCACACTAGCCTAATTGTAAGATGTAGCATATGCCAAACTCTTGGTCGATTGACACACATTCCAAGCCAAGGCAACATAGTTGTTTTGATTGGGGTTAAGGGTTATATTGGTGCACAAGTAGTATAGTTGTCAGAGTCTTAGTTTCATCTCTGGTGTTGCTTCGTTGCCAGTAGGCCTAGACAGTACCCCAACGGAGTCACATAGGAACACAATCATGGCTTCGCTGCCAGTGAGCCTAATTAGTACCCTGGCGACATTATTTGCCTCACCTCTCTGCGGAGGAAGCCTTTCTCTTATTTCACCTTATTCATTTTTCATTTTTTGATATTTTCACTATTCATTTTTTCATTTTCAAAATTGTGCATAACACTTATTCCTTTTAGAGGTAGAAGAGGGATCTCGACTTATTGAGAGAAGAAGAGGTTGTTCCTTCAGAGAAGTAGTTTATTATATACCTCTGACATGCTTGTTAAGGTTTTCCCCATCACCTTACTCTACTTGATTGAGCTGACAAGGGTTAACCCAAAAACAACTGACTAGAGTAGGTGACACTAGTTAGCGTGCATACATTGTGTTTTCACCAAGGTTTACTTCGAACGAGACATATTTTCCTTCAACGTATCATGGAATAAAGGTAACAAGTTCATCATACAGAGGTATGATGATAGATAACCAAGTAGTGATAGCTGTACAAGGCCTCTTGTATTTTAGCCAACTAGTTTCAAGAGTCATACATGGTTTCATGTGAAACTAAACTACGAACAAAACAAGCAAACAAACAACAAAGCAAAGTAGAAGCAGAAGAAAATGTGAAAGCGAAGTGAGTAAGCAAACAAGTAAGTAGAAAAACAAACAAACAAAACAAGTAAGCAAACAAGCATGCAAGCAAATCAACAGAAAGCCAATGCTACTCCTACTCCTAAGCTAATGGTGCATGGGCTTGATCACGTGAAGTGATATTTCCAATGCAGCCAATGACGCATTGGTTGACCCATGTTGGTGAAGGCTTGGTCTGTGAGAAACCCAGTTATGCAAACCAGCAAGCAAGAGAGATATAAAAATGAAGACAACCACACTTCATGCTCCAAGATGTCCACGGGACATAAGTGAGTGCAAGTGTATGAAGAGCAGTTCGTGGACTTACCATGGTGTTGTGTGACACTGCGTGTAGATTTGAAGCATATGCAAACTCTTGGCTGTGAGATGCAAGCAAATGAAAGAAACAAAGACAGCTTGCGTTGTGCACATGTGCTTGCAATGTAAGATTCCTCTAATGCATGAGCGATAGGATCATGCACTTCGAGTGGAGGAAGAATGTCCTATGTGTGAGATTGATCTTCAATGCATACATATGAGTGATGAGGAGCCTCGGGTGATTGAACAATTTCCTGGTCAGAAGTGAGACCAATCTTCGGATAGCAAGGGCCTAACATAACCATCAACTTGGGCTGAAGTGCCTCGATGTCTAGAGTGTTTCAACTTCATCATCAAATAAATCATCATAGACCAATGGCTTCGAGAAATCAACTGCGATAGGATCATGATTGTGATCGAATATAGGGGTAAATGGATAACGAAATCCACGATCAGAAAAATAAATGATTTCATTGACATCCTCATGATCTGATGAATCAAACAAAGGTGTAGATGAAAAGCGGACAAAATCATCCTTTGTGTTTCTGGAAAATATAGATGAAAGATCAAGTGGATTTTCAATGAATAACTCATCCTCTTCGTTGTCGAATGATGGATTTACATCTGGTGTGTCCTGCGAGTGATAAAAAATGGGTGCATCCATGGATGAATATACACGTGCGAAATCTTATATGGCAGGTTCACCAAAGATGTCAGGAAAGAATGGAGGGGGCTCGGACGGAAGGGAGTCATCCCACGCCGAGTGTTGATGCTCAAGTTCCCACTTATATTCTTCATGAGTGAGACCGCATGTTGGTTGTGCAATGCCAACTTTATCAGTGGCTTGTTCCTTGTTTAAAACAAGTGTAGAGTCTGGAATGGAAGAACAAGAGACAGTATCATCTGAAGGAACAATGGAGTGCGAAGACGAAGGTTATTGAACAAAATTCATGTGACAACTCGATCGACTCACAACCAAATCTGCGCGAAAATTAAGTGAAGTGATGTTGGGAGGATGTGACAACTGAACATGTGTGTGAGCATGATCTTCAACATCACTCTGCGGTGGTGGAGCCATTTGATGAGGGGATGGCAGACAATCACTTGTGACAGTGACCACATCCATCTAGGATTGCACAACTCCATCACTAAAGAATGCTGAGCGAGGCTTGAATTCAAACTTGTTCTTGGGACGAGCAAATTTCTTAACACAATACTTGAACTGGTCCCAAAGATAGAAAAAATTCATTTGGCTCTTCGGAGATTGAAACTGCAAATCATGGAAGCGCTGCCAAAAATCCATAGTTGATTCATGTGGATCCTTCCATTGTTGTAACAGTTTTTGGTCAAGATGGTCTAAATCAAAATGATATAAGGTGTCTTCAATGAGATCATAGAAGTGCTCAAGTGAGTACGCACTATCAGCCAATAGGCTGTACAACCATCGATGTGGAGATTCACGAAGTGTGTATGCAAGCAACAAGCTGGCCTGTTTGTCAAAACATCCATCTTTCTCTTGGAGCATGGAAAGAAAGTCATGTAAGATCTTAGGCTAGGCCACTTTGCCTTCACCATCATATGTGTAAGTGAACAAGAGATCAAATAAATCTGTCGTGATGGTGACATCTTCGTGATTCAAAAAACACCGTAGAGGGAGAAGAGTGCAAGAATCCATGGTAGATATGTAAAGGTTCAAAACAGGATGAGAAGATACAACTTGTCATCGGGCCCTCCTTCTAGCACTAGAAATGTTGACGGTGCTGGACCTGCCAACATGTCACAGGATCTCCTTGGTAATAAGTTCCAATTAGACCTCACACTGTTTGGTGTAGGAGTCCCACCAGTGGGTCGTACGGTAATGCCTTGACCACGATTTCACAGAGAGGCAAGTAAGATAACTCTGTTGGTAGCAAGGGTGTGATAGCTGCAGTAAGACAAGGAAGGTGCATGAGAGGTTCTAACACATTGAGGGTGAGGTGAGTGTTCCCTTTGGAAACCTGTAATAGTAAATGGATTGGAAGGGAACACATGAGCGAAGATGCATCACAAGATGGAAAGAAAGTTAGCGAGAAATCCAAAGTGATTGTTAAACCAACAACACATTTAAGAAAGATTCATACATACTTATACAAAATAGTCCATACATGCATGTGTAAGCAAACAAATACATATATCATTTAGAGTAAACCAGATAGCATAGAATACAATACAACATATACATGAAACGTGCTGGCTATGTTATATTAAGAAGTGTAAGTTCTAGTTATACAATACATCCATGTCCAACCACTAGTTCTGATAGCGGAACGTTACAGCCACAAACACCTGCTCCTCCAAAGTGATGTACTAGCTTTAGGCAGTGGAGAAGCCAAGGCTCGTTACAATATTGTCCAAGCTTTCTCTAAGATACTCCTATCGAAGCTTGGCTGACCAAAACCCTATACAATCAGCTATGAGGTACTATTTATAGCAAAGGGTGGGGTGACCCTTGACATTCCCCTTTGTGATAGTTCATCTACCCTCATGACTCTTCATCTACTCTATGACAGTTACGTCCAACTATTGACAATTGAACTTCCACTTGACAAGACATTACATTACAATGCACATGTGCCCACGTGCAACAAAATGGCTTGAGAAAGCCATGCAAGACATCACTGGCACTCAGTCCGTTGTGATGAGACCAACTCTTTGACATGCTTGTGATGGTGAAGGTGGTGAGATGATGCCAAGCTTGGTCGTCTGTGATGGTGTGAATGCGCTCCATGGTGACAGCTTGCTAAAGCGAACTCTTGCCTCCGTTGTATCTCGGTGCATTGTGTGGCTCCTCCATACAACTCGTCTGCTAACATGCACATGGTCTTCTTGGATGCGGCTGAACCAGAAACATGTTGATGCATAATGTCTGTGGTGATATCCAAGCATGTGCTAGTGGCCGTGCACCTCCACTTGTCAAAATACATGTTTAGCTCTAGTTGGACTTGCTTCTTGTCTTCGCCTAGGTGAGTGTGCAAATGGGTGGGACCGCATTTATGTACAAAATGACATGCATGATGCTGCATTCCCTTGCATGTGATCAACGACACTAATCACCTTGTCTGCTCCATGCCAGCTGCTGGGATGGATCTATAACTTGTACAGGCGCAGTTTCGTTCGTGAGTGCAAGTTGCGCCTACTGTTATAATTGTTGTTGCTGCAACTCATTCTCTCGTCTATGAAACTCCTGTTGTTCATTGAGTTACTGCTTCAGCACATGCAACTCTTTGTTTGTTATGTTCTCTAAATTTGTGTGATCTTCATGTTGTGCCATCACCTTATAGCCTGAGTCTCCAAATTTTCTTTCATCAAAAGAGGATCTGCTTGAGATTGGAACTTTTTTCCACCTCTGGGTTGTCAACAACCTTCCTCTTGCATTCGTTACATCCAGTATGCTACCTTCAACTACTGTTCATGATGCTGCTTGTTGTGATGCTGTTGCTGTCATATCTTGATATCCTTGTCTACGAACAACTTGATTTCTTCGTGGGTAGGCAAGTCCATAGACACTCGATTGACTGCATCCCAAAGTGCACTCTGAACGGTGTCTTTGACTCTTCTCTCTTGGAAACCATTATACCTGTACTACTGAGAGGCGAATGAAAACCTGCGTTAACTAGAGACATGGAAACATTCATAGTAAGCAAACTGCTAGTTGAAAACCAAAATGAACTTGAGAATTGACTTGCAACATACCTGTGTGATTGATCATGAAGGTTGCGCAATTTCCACCGGGAGGTCAGGAGACTGAATTCCAAGAATGCACAAGGCACAATTCGGGCTATCAAGAGGCTGACTGACTTCTAGAACTGCACAATGCACAGTCCAACATGGTTGCTGACTGTTGGAATTGCGCAATGCGCAATCTCAGCTGGAAATGGTTGCAGGTTTAGTAAATGCATTACACAATTTTCTTGGCCAGCAGTCACTGTCCCTTAGAATTGCGCAATGCAATATTGAAGGACAATCACTATGTAGAAATGTGCATTTCCTGAGAGGAAGATAGAGCCTTCCCTCCTAGGATTATGCAATGTTGTCTTGGTGAGGCAGAGTCTAGGCCAAGGCTACCTAGACCCGCAAACGGGTGACTGAAAGCAATGTGAATGTGAATGCATGGTGATATTGAATGTAAACATAAGTGAGTGATCGTGCATGTAAATAGTGGATGAAAGATTTAGAAAATGGAATAGAATGTAATGTGGGTGAGACGAGTCGCTGAATTGGCAACCATTCGTGAAAAATATTTTCATGCATGCGACAATAGTGTGATGTTAATGAAAATTGAAACGGTGCTAGTACAAGCTAGTTTGTATCAAAACGACAACAAGCACTCACTAAAATCAAGCAGATGACATTCATATGAAGCGAAACACAAAAAGCACAAGAAATGCAACACAAGACATGAAAAGCGGGCTTACCCCAAAAAAACTGAGCTGAATGTGCTGACGATTCCTAGATGTGATGTGGGATGCCAGAGCTGCAAGTTTGATGTGAGGAATGAGCTCTGTTGTGTCCGGTTCATGAGTTTTGATAAAATCGAAGATGTGATGTGCATGCCACAAATCTAGGAAGAGCGACAATTGGTGGGAGGTTTCTGAAATGTTCCTTGCATGAAACCTCCAGTTGCTAAGAGTAGATCCCTGAATCAAGGGATGCCTTTGCATGTTGCCTTGGGAGAAGCAGACCATGCATGCAAATCGATTTTGCTCGGTCGCGGAGGTTACCGGTCAACTCAACTACACATGCAAGAGTCTACTCAACTTCTGGGAAAAAATGCGCATTTCTGGAAGGAAGTTGTGCTGGCTGCCTAGGAGATTTTCACAATTTCTGGGTAGAGTAGTTGACTACTACTTATGATTACATAATTCCTAGGTTGAACAGCCTTGTTGGGAGGAATTGCACAATTTTCTGGATGAAGCCTCACTGGCAGAATTGCGCAATTCTGGAGCCCATCAGGCTGCCAAAGTGAATTGCGCAATTTTTGGAGGGAAGGATGGTTTCCCTCCATAATTGTACAATTTCTTGAGGGAGATGCTTAGCCTACAATTGGGCCAAGTTCGGAAAAACAACCTATGAGGGGGATGCATCAAGCTCTAAGAGCCAGGTGACCTTTCTGCAAGAAAAACACTGAAGCTTGTGTACTTGGCGAAGCAAGACATGCTATTTTGAAAGGCTGGTAGGGAGGCTCCAAAACGAAGCTAAGGAAACATTTTGGAGGGTGGTTTTATCAACTACATTATACTGGTAAACATATGAGCAAGTACAAGAGCAAGGGGTTTGTAGCTCCCTTTCAGTAGAAGCTGGAGAACAAGAGAAGGTTGTAGCCTTCTGCAGGTGGGTGCCTGCATACTGGTATGAGTCTGCACCAGTACAAGATTGTAAAAAACTTATTCTTTATATTAAAAAGAAGACAAAAAAAACAATAGCAGGTGGTTTTTCTCCCACATTGGGTTTCCACCTTAAATCTTGGTGTTCATGTGTGTTTCTTATGTGTGATGGTTTATTTATTACAACACATGGTTAATGTTTATCTAATGGCTAATAAATTACTAATGCACTAGTTGAAGACAAACTTATGATGGATTAACTGAGTTGTAAGTTCACTGGATATAATTGGCTTAAAAACAGTTGTGTGCACACATAGATTCGATTAAGTAAAGTCACGTATAGAAATCTGAATATGAAATGTAAAAATATATTGATTTGTAAATAATGATTGACCCCCCCTCTCAGTATTATTCCCAACAATTGATATTAGAGTAATTCCTTTGGCAGAAGATTTATCGCTTGAAGAAGATCCGTAGAAACAATGGGAAATAAGCTAAAGAAGAAAGCACCTCAGAAGAAGAAGACATCTCAAAGGAATAGTGACAACAAGAGAGACAATTGGCTATTAGGTGGAAGTAAGTATTCAGATTCAAAATCACCCCAGTTTAAAGATGATCAAGCAAAATAATTATCAGGTACAAGTTCTTGGTCTTCCAGTGATACATTTCTCTATTCATGCAACATTGAAGATAATGAAAGTGATAGTGAAACAACTGAATTTTCTCTTATGGGTGAAAGTGAAAGAAATATAGAGAAGAAGTTAAAAGGCTCACAAAAAAAAATAGAGATCAACAAGATCTATTTGACAAGAGGGAGTGTACCCTCAAGAAGAAGTTACCAGGTTAAAATCTCAATTGGAGGAAGGGAACAAAGTAAGGAAGCAGTACGAGGAAAAGGAAGATCAATGTCAAAGGTTGCAGGATGAAGTGACATCATTAAGAAATGAAGTGAATGAAAATGATACAACAACCAAGGAAATTAGAGAAATAACCAGTTACTATGAAGGTCTTGAAGCTGTGGTCATATCTCTAAAAGAAGATATTAAAAACTCAAATAAGCATAATGAAGAACTACTTCAAGCATTTGAAGAATAAGAAAATAAAGTTCTTGAACAAGTGGAAGAAGGAATAAAAGTTGAAGAAATCATGAAGAAGCAGTATCTTGAAAAGGAAGAGAAATATCATGTTGAGGTAAATATCCTATAAGGTAAATTAGAAGGAAAGGATAGACTTTTATGATTTCAAGGTAGTACTAAGATTTTGGATGATCTTCTTAGTATTCGAAGGTGTCCTGCCATCAAATCTGATCTTGGTTTTCATGAAACTATTAAAGGTGAATCTAGCTCACAAACTGAAGCAAGGAATTGTAAAGCAAAATATGAAATGCTCAACAAGGAGATAAAAGGTCAACCCCATCAACAACCAAGGAAAGAAAGTCTTGAAAGAAAATCATTTACTCCTAACTATGGAAGTGTTAATCGATTCTCTCCTTTGATTAATAATTTTTAATGTTTTATATGTCATAATTTTGGACATGTTGTAGCTAGATGCAGAAGTACAATGGTTCAAGCTAATAACCGTCACACAGAAAGATCATCAGCTTCCAGGTACTTTAAGGGATATTGTTTTTCTTGAAATATGTTTGGTCACAAATCCATTGATTGTTTTATAAGGAATATGAAACATATAAGATGTTATGATTGTAACAAGCTTGAGCATATAATAAAATAATGCAGGGACAATTCTATGGATCGTCAAAGACAATATGGTAAGCAATAAATTAAGCAGATTTATATCAGAAAATCTGAAAAAGATGAATCCACCAAGAATCATGAAAAGGAAGATCAGGTAAGGTGTGATCTTGCCCTCTGCTCATTATAAGACAAAGATCACATGTCTGGAGACAAGAGAAAAATGGAGTCACTAATAAATAACCATCGTGATAATGATATTCTTGGAACTAATGCCTCAACAAAAGTTCTAGGACTAGGTATAGTTAGAGCATACTTAGGAGGGAAAAAAAGTATGAAATTTAAGTGTTCTAATTCTCATACGCAGATCTTCTGAAGACAAGTAGCGTATATATGCTAGTTTGAAACTGCACAGTAGCGTATATGTTGGTTTGATGAAGAAGCAGTGGGACAGACTTAGAAAAAGGGTCTTATATGGTTCAGACAATTATCAATTATCTTTTTTGTCGAGATGATTTATGGCTACAGTCTGCGGATGTTACTTAGAACTGATTTTGACCCTCATAATTTGTTGATAACTTGATGTATAACTAGTTGATGATGATCCCTTGATGATTCTTAATGATATATGCAATGATCAGATTTGACAGTGAACAGTTGGCATAGGTTCAGGGGGAGAATATGTTATGATCATAATAATGCATTGTTGGCATTATGTATTTGGTACATAACAATTCTTATCAATGTTGAGGATGTTGAAGTGTTTAAATGATACATCATGCTATGCTGTAGCCATGGGTTACCTATGATAAAGTCTGAAATGATACTATATTGCTTGAGCCACATAGTTGTTATTCAGATCAGATTTATGGATGATTGTGGATTAATCTTTTGATGATGCATATAGTACATATGGTATGTTTCTTACATGGTGATCTTCATCAGGATAAGGAGAAGAACAAAGCTTAAGTATAGAACTTCATTATTTGATGATGATAAGTATCACTCATTTCTTTTATGTTGTTGTCATCATGCCTTCAAAGATGCATAAACTTCATATGGTGTAGTTATGGATGCAGATTCCTATAGTTCTTAGCCCTCACATGGTTGAGGATTGCTACTTTTGATGGTATCAAGAAAGCTTGACAAAATACTATGAGCTCATGGTTTACTAGATACATATTGCTATCTCTATGATGGATATATATGATGCTGACACATGGATAATTACTTAAATTACTCATTGGTAAATAATGTTGATTGACCAAGAAAATGGTGTTATTGCAAGTTTCATGAAGACATATCTATTTGAAGACATGGCTATTTGGAGACATGGCTTACTTAGTCACATAATGATGATGACTTCTTACTTTATGATGATAAGTTTGACTCTCACATATGTTGATTATCATGGTTGATTCTTATCAGATGTGGATGTTGAAAAAATCCTTAGTGAAGATACATGGTTGATATTTTGAGGGTGGTTATGGAAATATCATGCCGTTCTTGCTACGACAATGATGACATTATGGTAATAGATGATGACAATGGTGGTTTCACACACACACACACACACACACACACACACACACACACACACACATATATATATGTGATATGATGTGAATGGTTTTTGTATTACTGCTTGGAGATATGACATATGCTTAGTAGTTTCATGGAAGGCTATGGAGCAAGGTGATCTTGACAAGATCAAGAAGATGAGTTGATATCCATATGTGGCATACTTTAATACAGGTTGATGATATTAAAGGTACATTGGCTTATCTTGTAAACTGATGATGGACATATAAAGGCTATTATTTTGGATGCTATTGACAGATGCTTATGGTGCTGATCATATATGGTGTATGTAGTTGATAACTATCATGGTATTTTTTAGATCTTTGGTATTTATTATAAATGTCATGTATATCATTTGATGTAAAGGTTATGTAAAGACCTATGATGTAATAATTGTCATATTCAGTCATGTATGGAATTTTAAGATCATGTCAAATATGTAAACCCACTTGGTTGGGTGGATGAGTCAAATTTGGTGTATCCCCACTTGGTTGGGTGATTGATGTATGCATGAGTCATTAGTGATAGGAAGGTGATACTCACATAGTTGAGTTATAGAGTCATGTTATTCTTTCAAAAATATTTCTGTAGACTCTGCATATGCTCAGGGGGAGCATAGATGATATAGTGCTTCTCAACATGTACTAAGGGGGAGATTGATTAGAGAATCCATCATGTGCCTAGGGGGAGAATGATCATATTCAGTAGTTCAGATATATAAGTCTTCATTTAACATTGGTCAGTTAGCTATTTTCCCTTGATGTCAAAGGGGGAGAGTAGCTTGATTTTATTTACAGGTTGTGGTGATCAAACACCAAAGTAGTTGCCATCAAGTATAAAGGGGGAGATTGTTGCCATTATGATGCATGTGTTGTCCTTGATGGCAACCCACTTGTAGCAGAACAAGTATATGGTAACTAGATGAATCTAATGGTCAAAGTTGACAGAATTATGGAACATAATAATGGTCAAAGGTTTGATACAAGGAGATTATTAATGTGCGTTATCCTTGATAAGAGTTGTTCTTTGATGAATTAACTAATTGATAAAGGTATAAATAGGATGTGACAGAATGCATGGCATTTGTGTTTACAAATGTGACAAAATGCAGGGCACTTCAGAAGTGATGTATGATGGAGAATGACATTATAACAGGTCTATTTAGAGGTAACATAGTAATGGAATAGAAGAACAGGATGATGCAACAAAGGAATACAAATTAGAATCAAGAATTTGAGGAAAAAAAAGGTTTTAAGGTATATTAAGTTGTATACGCGAGTTCACCTAGTCCAAGTAGCGCATACAAGTGGGTTCACTATACAAAAGGAGTTTATACGTATGCACACACTTTCACAGAAGCAAAAGAGAATATGGGATGGAAAATTAAGTTTAAAAGAATACCAAGGGTCAATACCATAGTATTAGCCCACAATATTGAGCAGAATAATGATTACTTAATCCCGTCTAAGAATACCACAAGCTCTAAGTGTTGTTTTGGTTCGAGGTATTGAGAAAGGCTAAAACTATATAAGGAGGAGAAGATCAAAGGGCTATTGTGTGAAAGTAATGAATATATGATGAAGGGTTAGATCAAAGGAAAATATGCATGTTATGGGTTTCTGATGTTGTGCTTGATCTGAACTAAGTATGCACCTGAGTGTTTGATGATGGATGAGATCTAATGATGGATTATGATCATAAGACCTGAAATAAATTATCATTGTATGATCTGATAATGGTTGGGCTAGATCTGATTGCTAACACATGTTTTATTCTTTAAACATTATGATCTGGTTATGTTTGAAGTCTGGAATAGCAATGAAGTTATAAGTTATTATTTGCAGATCTATATGTTGGTTTGCCTTAGTGAAGGTGCATATACACGCTGGTTTGCCACTTCCAAGTAGTGTATGAAGAAGAAAATCTTGTTGTTCAGGGATGACTGATCTATCTGATAAGTGCTGTTGTTTTACTTCTATTTGTCAATGATGTCTTCATTTGATATGAAAGTAAAACTGATTGTATAAGGAGATTGAGTCTGGTTAATTGATTGATTGAGTAAGAAGGATGATCTTTGCTGCTATCTGTTGAGAACTCTGTAAATTGACAGTAGATCTTCAGAATATCACTGATTGGTACAATTTGTGGTTCAGAGGTGTTATGATTCAGTATCTTTAGAGGTATCCACATGTTGTGTTGAAGGAAGTAGCGTATAGATGCAAATTGGCTTCACTGAAGTAGTGTATACATTATGACATATGATTTTTGAGGTTGCAATGGTTTTGGTTGTTGATGCAGTGTTCTGGGTTCAGAACTATGTATTGGTTACCATGATATGACTGTTCCAGTTGATTGGTTGAATTTTGATTAAGTATCAGTTGATTGGGTTTTGAGTAAATGGTTGATTCAGTTGTGTCAGAGGTACAATGATTGTTTGATTCAGTTGTGTCAGCAGTTTCAATGATTGGTTGATTAAAAAAGTGATGATTAGGTTTCAGGTATATCAGAGATTGATGATTGGGTTTCAATGATTAGTTGATGCAGATGTATTTTATGGTTGTATTGCAGTGGTGATTGATTTTGAGCATCAATGTTACTCATGGGTCCAGTATGAAAATTTGATGAAAAGTGGCCTACACATTGTGTTGTTGTGTAACACGAGTATCTAGTCTACAAATTTATGAGATGTGGTCCCTGGAGGATACTGAGGGTTGGAGCCTTCAGTGAGGAAGTTGGAGCTTCCTGCCAGTAGTGGCTAGTGATTAGATTTGGGGGTTGGAGCTCCCTTCCAGTAGCAGCTGGAGAACGAGTAAATGTAGTAGCCTTCTGTAGTCCGGTGCCTACGTATTGGTAAACATATGAGCCAATACAAGAGCAAGGGGGTTGTAGATCCCTTCCAGTAGACGCTGGAGAACGAGAGAAGGTTGTATCCTTATGCAGGTGGGTGCTTGCATACTGGTATGAGTCTGCACAAGTATAATATTGTAAACAACTTATTCTTTATATTAAAAAGAAGACAAAGACAACAACAACTGATGGTTTTTCTCCTGCATTGGGTTTCCACCTTAAATCTTGGTGTTCATGTGTGTTGCTTATGTGTGATGGTTTATTTATTACAACATATGGTTAATGTTTATCTAATGGTCAATAAAGTAATAATTCACTAGCTGAAGACAAACTTATGATGGATTAACTGAATTGTAAGTTCACTGGATATACGCTAATTGGCTTAAAAATAGTTGTGTGCACACGCAGGTTCGATTCAGTGAAGTCGCATATAGAAATATGAATATGAAATGTAAAAAGTTATTGATTTGTAAATAATGATTCACCCCCCCTCTCAGTATTATTCCCAACAAATTAGAGGAAGAGGAAGACATTGGGGACAAGAATAGATAGCCTAGGGGAAGCACCTTGAATATTCTAAATGACCTTGCAAGGGGGCAACGATTGTTGGTTCAAATGATCACACAACTTATAGAAAATAATCAAGGGGAACAAAACAATGGAAACAACAATGGCTCAAGAGGGTCGAATGGTAATAATGGGAACCTTGTTGAAGGGAGAAACACCACATCCCAGTTCATAATGTTCCTTAGATAATGAGTAGAGTGATTCCTACACATCTCTTAACTAATTTCTTGGAAGAGCAACTGATAGTAAATATGGGACAATAAGGACAAGGTGAATATTCTTTGATTATTTGAGGGTCTATTAGGTTCCTCGTGAATAATTTCATGCAATGATGTCCTTGTAGGATTTTTGTACCATTAAATATAGAAATGGGCCAAGAGAGTACAACAAGGGCTCATAGAATTATGATCTTCAGCGGAAGTTGGGAAAATTTCCCATCCCTTTCTTTGATGGTTCATCTAAATGCACTTCCATATCATGGCTTCAAAAGTTGGACACATATTTCCAACTCAACCCTATGTTGGAGAGAAAGGTTATCAAATTTGTTAGATTACATTTAGAGGGAGAATCTCATGAGTGGTGGTATCATGGGCTAGTCACCTTGGGGCATGCTAGGATTACCTTATACCTTGGCTTCACACAAAAATTGATTACCCAATTGATAAGAAGGACCTAGAGATACATTTGAGAGAGTTGGAACAACGCAAACAGACATGTACAACAAATTCTTACATGTCATTATTTCAAAGGCTTATAGTCGTGGTGAAAGATTTGTTGGAGCACAAATTGATTATGTTATTCATTGAAGAATTAACAGAACCTCTACATTGTGGGTTAAGGCCTCTAAAACATAATATCTACAATTTTCTATCATTATAACCCAAGACATGGGGGATGCAGTACCAAAGAATACATTTTCTCTTAAACTATTCCTTACTAAAAAAAACAAAGACAAAAATCCCTTCCATAAGGAGTAGACCAGGAATGACAAAAATTAGATGATGAGGCTTGAAAGGAATTGAGAAGGAAGAAAATTTGCTTTCACTGTAAGGAGCTTTGGGAACTAGGTCGCAGGTTCATGGGGAAGGGCAATGTGATTTACATAGAGGTGCTCTCAGATAGTGATGGGGAAGAGTGTAAGAACCACATCCAGACTATATACAATTTTTTTTTTTTGTTAACAACAACATACAACTAGAAGAGAAACACATTGGGAATCATTTCAGGAAACATATCATAACAATTTACATACATTTAACTAAGACCAAAATAGTATTGCAACGCATATGTACCGTTCACCAGCAGACGAGACTCCGTTTGCTTTGTTGTTGCTAGTATTCCCTTGTTGTCGGTCACCTCCGCGAATGAATGGTGATGTACTTGATCCGAATGCGATGACTCACCGGTTAACCTCCCAACCTACTCCTTGGGTACTCTTATTCCCCGCGGACCCCCGAGCTGCAATGGGGTTGTACAATGGAGGAAGAGTCTAGCTGGCAGAGGAGAGCAACCGTAGCTCAAGAGTCCCCTCTCTAAAACCCTTTGCCTCACCAAACTCACTATAGCTTCGTAGTCACTGCCTTCACAAAATATCCTCCATCCAACAATAGGGCTCCTCCCCAAAAAGTCCCTTGTACCATGGCCTGTCCCTTCTTTTATAAGATTTCTCATAGATGACACTTGGCATGTCATGCATAATTATAATATTTTTCCTTTTTAATAGCTTGATTATTCACCCACCCATGTGTCATTCTCTCATCAAGGGTCACCTAAAATTATTTACTTATCTTTTTTTAATTAAAACTAATATTTCCCTCATCTCACAAGATTCCTATTTCTACTCCTAGATGTCTCTTTATTCCCCCCTTAAATTGAGTTTATTACTTGGAGTCAATTAAGGGGTTAAGATTTTATTCCCAATCTACTTCCTAAATTAACTCAGGTTATCTCTTAGAGGGATATTCTTATGCTGGATGATGCCACATGGAGCTTCCCTATATTTCTCTAAATTTAATTTATTTTTCTTATTTTAACTCACCTTCCTTTTTTTTATTAATTAAGTTTTACTTGGTTTAGGATAAATCTTTAACCTTACAATATGTTTGCCTTCCCCCCTTTTTTTTCTAATTAAACCACCTATCTACCTAGCATTTTCCAACATGGGGATGGTAGAATTTTTAAGGTACTCTATTTATTTCTTCCTATGATCCTCCTTATTCCAAGTTTTATTTTTGATTTATTTTCCTTGGTTTCCAATCATCATTTTCCCTTGATGTAACTTTACCTAGTTTTCATTCCTTACTTATATTTATTTATTTTTAATGATTCCAAGGGTGCCAAGTTTGGTTGTGCCCTTCAAGAACTTTCCTAGAAGTTCCAAGGGTGCCACACCTTAACAGTTTAATTGTGATGCCAAGGGTGCCAAGTTGGTCGTGCCCTTCAAGAATTTCCCCTGAAATTCCAAGGGTGCCACGTTTGGTTGTGCCCTTCAAGAACTTCCCTAGAAGTTCCAAGGGTGCCACCTTAACAGTTTAATTTTTATGCCAAAGGTGCCAAGTTGGTCGTGCCCTTCAAGAATTTCCCCTGAAATTCCAAGGGTGCCACACCACTTGCCCTTCAAGCATCCAGTGACTACGAGGGGAAAATATCGTGCAATGTCATAGACCACTATTTTCTCTTATGTTGCCTGCTATAGTGAGACTAATGGTGCCGGGGACCAAGGAATCCGCCTTGATGCGCGCGCCCCAGTAGCTTCCTCATGAGCGACCCAACTTTGGGACCTGCCCTCATGGCATCGTGATCTTCAAGGCGAAGGTGTTTCAACCCTTCCAGCCCAAGTGACGGCAGGAGGGCTAGTGGGTGAGATCAGGGAC